>PVJH01008045.1:0-88351 GCA_004026705.1 Nesogale talazaci | reverse complement strand
CCCCCCCCCCCCCCCCCCCCGGAACCATCAGTCCTGTCATTTTTGCCTCTAGACTGTTCATCCAGCCTATCTTGTCTTGATAGGCCTGCAGAGATAACAATATGTACAAAAAAGGCATCCTAAAATGAAGCAAAGACAATAAAACAATGATAACACCCCCCATTTCATATATATATATATATATGGATATATATATATATATAGCGGTATTTCATAGTAGGGCTGGCCATATGATCCTCTTTGTGCATCGACTGTTCTGAGTGGGAATATCGTCCTGAAGACTCGGTCCCACCAAGATTTATATACCCAGAAAATTTATCTCTCAAAAGGCAGAAATAAAGGCATTTCAAACAAGGAACACCAAAGAAAGACTAACTTTAGAGCAAATACTAACAGAGCTCTGCACAGAGAATCAGAAACAACAGATAGCAACTTAAGATCAATGTCCAATACACCAACATCTTGAAATGAACCCACTCAAGTGACAGAGCTATGAGGTTTAATGTGATAGATTTGTTGTGCCCACAAGGCCAAAGAAGATAGGTAGGTTTGTTGTGACAACATGGCCAATGAATACATGTGAGAAAGGTGGAGCTATAGATGGCTCAGTGAACCTCCCTTTCCCTCTCTTGCTCTTGGATCTTCCAGCCAGCCCGCTGTCTTGTTTGCCCTGTGCCTCGATTTGCAAGCTACACAACCTGGGGGCACATAATCCTTGAACTGTGTTGCTGTAAGTTGAGGTTCCTTCCAGCACTGCTTCGCCACGCTGCTGGAATATACATTGTCCCTTGAGCTGGGGACTATCCTCAGACCCTGTCAATATGCTGACTGTTGGTGACCTGCCTTGCTGGTTGCTGCCTGTTGCTGGATAACCTGAATTACTTTACAAGACTTGAAGGATTGCCAGTGTATTAGCTGTCTCATGCAAGTGAGTTGCATCAAGCCATTTGTACTGCTTTATAGATTAGTTAACTGTTTATTTTTTTATGTTACATATCTATATAAATATACATAAAATTATTAATGTCCTGGTTTTGTTTCTCTAGAGAACCCCGTCTAACACAAGTGGTATCAGGAGTGTGGCTAGAGAAATAAAATCATAAATGTATGGAAAAATAATGTCTTGCATTTATCTTAATGGAGAGAAACAAATCATTCCAGCTTTAAACTGGAACCAGATAAGGTTTTCCTTTCTCACCACATCTTTAATATAGCCAAGGTAGTTTTATCTAGAGCAGTTAAACACCTGAAAGATATCAAAGGCAGTCACATTGTCAAAGACGTTAAAACTGTTTGCAAATAAGATTTTTAATATAGAAACTGATTCAAATACTCAGTAAAAAATTGCTTGAAGTATTTGAAGAATTTGTCAATATGGCAAGTTATAGATAACAAAAAATCAGTAAGATTCTTATATATTAAGGAAGAGAATTCTGAAATAGAAATCAAGAAAATACCCTTTACAACAGCCACATGAAGGATGAAATATGTAGAAATAAATTGAATCAGAGGAACAAAAGAAAGACCTATACAAAGAAAATTACAAACCAGTATAAGAAACCCAAAGAGACCTATGTAAATGGAATGGTCTATGTTTATGGATAAGAAGATTTAATTAGTGAAAATATCATTATTACTGAGATCCAGCTATAAATACAACGCAATGTCAATCCAACTTCCATAACAAGTCTTTACCGATTAGGAAACCCAGTCATCAACTTCATATGAAAATTTAAAGAAATTCAGGATAAACAAAATATTAATGAAAAAACAAGTTTGAGGCCTCTCACTCCCTGATTTCAAAATCTGTTACACTGACATGGTAATTAAAACAGCTTTGTATTGATACAGTGATAGGTATGTTGACCAATGGAACATAGCCGAGAACCCAGAAATAGAACCAAGCAGTTAAGGACACTTGATTTTTTTTTTTTTTTTTAGAACGTGCTAAAACACATTTAATGTGGAAGAGGTATGTAGCCTTTTCAACAAATGGTGCTGGGAACATTGTATGTCCACTTGGAAAGGATGAAGCATGATTCATACTTTATGCTATATATAAAAATGAACTCATGACGGATGAAAGACATAAATATAAACTTAAAAAATGTACAGATCAATGGAACATAGAATCAAATGTAAGGACCCCTAGTACAAAGTGTAAACACAGTATCAAACATAATGAAAAACGCACACTACAGAACACAAAACTAGAGGAATGGGACATCCTAAAAATATGGAATTTGCATACAGCAAAACATTTTATCAAAATAGGAAAAAGATAACCTCGAGATTGAATCTGTTCAATCATTGAAGTTCATATGATACATTAGATAAAAGGCTAATCTTTGAAATCTGTAGAAAACTGCAACAACTCAGTGAAGAAAGACAAAAATAATGCAGTTAAAAATAGGTAGAAGACATGGAGGCATATCACCAAAGATAACATGTAGACAAAAACAGTTTTATAAAGAAAGACTTGCAATAATTAGCTGGAAGAGAAATACAGTTTAAAATGATAATGAGATACCATCTTAAACATTTTTTTAAAATCAAACTTGCTTTCTTTTTTCTTTTTGGCATCACTGCCCTCTGGTGGTCGTGGGAGCTACCCAGCCTTGCTCCCAGAGAGCTGCTGCTGGATTTGAACCGCCAAGCCAATGGGCTGCAGTCCCACACTCAACCACTATGCCACCGGGGCTCAGCCTAAAATCAAACTTTAAATAAAAAAAGACAAAAATGCCAGAGAGGTGTGTGAAGATGTGTAACATTCACATTGCTGGTGGGATTGCAAAATTGTACAACTGTTGTGGAAAACTGTGGTGCTTCCTTAAACAAATAGGAATAGAAATAACATATGACCTAACAATCTCTACACTTGTTATATAACCTGAAGAAATAAAGAATAAAACAAAATCAGGTATATAGTCTCATGTTTATCTTTTATCATCTGTCTTAACAAAAGATGGAAACAATCAAATTTCCCATCTGTGGAGACATTGATAAACTGAGGTAAATATATACAGTGGAATATTATGCATCTCTAGAAACAACGCTGAAACTGCCAAATGCCCCTTGACATGGAAAAATTTGGAAGACATTATGTTTAGCAAAGTTATTCAATCTAAAAGACAAATACTATCGAACACTGCTAGTATAAGACTTTTAAACGAAGAAAAATGATTCTCACAGCAAAAGAAGGAGATTTTGAAGATTACACGGTGATCGGGGGTAGCAGGGAGAAAAAGAGGCTGGGATTGGGGTGGGGAGGTGGAGAAAAATTTAACGGAAACATAAGTAGTATACCTTATTTTAAAAAGAAATGTTTCTCTTAGGAGAATACAACTCTGTGAGTAGCGGTGCTATGTCCCCTTCCTGTTACATTTCTCAGCTCAACGTGCAATGCCAGACTTAAAATTAGTCACATAGTAAATATTTTTTGCTGTATTGTCTAGTTCTTTTATTATCTTTAAGTATTTCTTTTGATATAGGGTTTCTAGGTTTTCAATTCTGTCTCTTGTTCTCTTGAAGTACTTAACCACCATTTTCTGAATTCTGTTTCTTCTAACCCCAGAGCCTCTTTTTCAGAATACTCCATGGATTTGAGTGATTTTCAGTTATTTTTATCTTTATTTTTTGGGGGGTGGTGGTTACTGTGATTTACTGTTATTTCCATGGAATCATGATGCAGTTATTTAGTGGCATGTGGGCTGTTGGGTCATGTAGGGTTAGTGGACTCTGTTGAGTGATGCAGGAGAGGTCTAATAGGACCTGGACAACATACAATGGAAATAGCGAAAAAGGGAGAGAGATTAGACAGAAGAAGAGCTAGAGTAAAATAAAAGTAATAATAGTAATAATGATAATGGTGATTATAAAATAATGAGAAAAATGTGTTTTAAAAGAAGTATTAAGAATTAATAAGTATTGTGAAAATATACTTCCTGAGGAAAAGGAAGAGAAGAAAGGGATAGTGGATGAAGCAGGAGAAAAGAACCTGCAAATAATTAGATCAGAAGATGATTTATGTGTGTATTTAGAAGAATAAATATAATTAAAGAGAAAAAGAAGAGAGAACAGGAAGGAAGAAGAGAAACGTGGGGGTGGGGGTGGGGTGGGAAGCAAAAGACTTGAAGATGCACAAGAAGGAAAACATATGAAGAGGTCAAGAAAAAAAAAAGGAAAAAAGTGGTGAGGGGGGGCAGTGTCTTGGTTACCTTGTCTTTCTTTGAAGTTGTGACTGTTGAACATGAATTTCAAATCTTGTGGTTAACAGACTCAATGGATAACCCTCTATTTCACCAAGGCTTCTCAGAGAACCTCAGCATTATAAAAGAAAAGCCCTAGAATAGGCTCACAAAGAAAACATTAATTTTCTGCAGGTTTCTCTTTTGTCATTGTTTAGTTACTCTTTTACTTCTGTGCTCCTTGCAACTGTGATTCACTTTTGAATGAGATGCATACTGGAAGGTCCAATGGTTTGCAGTGGAGTCACCTGAAGAGCTTTTTCAGAGGTTTTGTCCACTCCCTAAATTAAAAATTATTGTCAGTTATAGGGTTAGTGTATAGAAAACAACTGTGTTAAAATAGGCAAAGATTGGGAAGTACTTCTTTGCAGAAAGACTCCCTGGAATTCCTTAAAGAAAGAAATACAGGGCTGAGCCCCGGTGGCGTAGTGGTTGTGCGCGGGACTGTGGCCCACTGGGACGGAGGTTCAATTCCAGCAGTGGGGCTGGGCCTCCTACTCCCACCACCGGAGAGCAGTGATGCCCCCCCCCCCCAAAAAAAAAAAAAAAAAAAGAAATACAGAGATCCAGTGGGAGGAACTCTAGACTTGTTGTCTACAGACCTGTCTTCTAGCCCATGCTGTCTCTGCTTTGTAAATTTGACCCGGACACTTCTGTCTTCATTTTTATCTTTCTTTTGTTAAACAAAGTGATTGGATTAGATGATTCTTAACAGATTATTGGTATTGTTATGTATTTAAAAAGATCTTGGAATGAATGGTTCCTCAGTTAAGTAACCATATATTGCTGACAATTCTGGTATTATCAGAAAAAAGATAAATTCTCAAATTCTTTTCTCATAGCACAAACTCTTGAAAGTAGGACAGTGATCTCATCTGGCCTCATTATTTTAAATCAGGGGTGCTCACACTTTTTCAGGATGTGAGCTTCTTATGAAATGATCAAGTCAAAATGATCTACCAGCTACAAAAATGCTAAACCTTTTTTTTTATTACATTTATTCATAAATTCATTGAAAATTTTTATGTGTACAATGTGTGTTTATGTACCTTGCATGGTTGCATGAGTCCATATTGCACAGCACAATGAATTGTGTACATTTTTTGTCATTACCTGAGTTGACTCTGATGACTTGCACTGAATGGAATGAGCCAGGGATGCATAGTCCGAACAGAAAGTGCTGACAGCCAGCCTCAAGCACGCTTCCAAATGTGATCATCAGTCATTATGGAACGGTACTTGGACTTAATTATTATTATGTGGGAAGAGGCTGACTGACATCAATAAATAGAGCCAAATATGCAGTCAAGGAGGAAGCACATTTTCTCACGTTTGGGTACTGTCCTTCTGTAAGTCCAGAACTGTTCATGCGCTCTGGACTTCAGCTGAATGTCGACTTGTAGTGTCAAAGTCTCATCTTCCAGTCTAGAAGAGTTCAGGTGAAAGTGTTGCAATTTTTGACCCAAGTGAGTCACCCTCAGCATCTTCCCCTAACAGGACAGTACATGAGTGTAGCAACTGATGGAGCCAAGAAAAGTCTTGAAAGTGTTTGGCTTAGCTGTCACTTAGCGTAGTTGTTTGTGCAAAGCATTTGACACCAGAGATTGCATCTGATTGACTGTGCTATATATCAGTTATGTAACGGGATTGATGATGGATTTACATTTATTTTTTTTAATGCCATGTGATCTACCCACACACTACATGTGCAGTCGACTAGCAGATGGCGATTGATGTACTGAGCATCCCTGTTTTAAGTCACCTGTTGATGATTTAAGCTTTACATCTACAAGCTAAATGATTGCACTCCTGAATTTTACTGCAAATATATGGGTCCACACAAACTTAACTTATCTAACATGGAAATCCTGATCTTACCCCAATCGTGAAGTTTCTGTTTTTTCTCTCTCTAGCTTTTATTGTGAGTTGGGTGAAGGTTTACATTGCACATCAGTTTTCCATGTAACAATCATATACATTTTGTTTAATTTATTTTTTTATTAAAAATCATTTTATTGGGGCACTTCCAGCTCTTATAACAATCCTTACATCAATTGTATTAAGCATATTTGTACATATGTTGCCGTCATTATTATTATATAAACATTTACTTTCTAGTTGAGCCTATGGTGTCAGCTCCTCCTTTTTCCCTTCCTCCCATACCCCCGTTTGTTTCAACTATTGATTGCAGTTCCAAAATGCAACATTGCTTATTCCTTTTTCCCCAGTAGTTAAATTGATACAGAATCCACATATCATGTACTTCCATAGTTAAGTTGCTTTTAAAAAGAGTCGTGTGTACATCATTACAATCAGTTCTAGTGCACCTCCTGTATCCATCATTTGCTCCCCCTTTCCCCTTAATCCCCCTCCACATCTGATATAAATTATTGCATCAGTCATTGGCTCTATGCTTCATAAACTGGGAACCATAACAAACAATAAGAAACAACAGGAGGAAAATGGAAGAAAATACTCCTGGAAGTATTAAATAAGCCAGAAAGAAATTTTCTATCTTAGATTGAGTGAGAAAATTTAAACCCAGAATAAATTCAGGATGGGTTAAGCGGGAGGTCACCTGATCAGGTATTATATTATACCATAGTCCTTCCACTCTCCACCAAAATCCAGTGGCTGTCAGAGTATTGGAGTGGCTTTCATTTTTTTTCTTCTCATCAGGGAGTTTCAGACTTAAGTGCAATGACTGCTGGTAGTTTTGAGGTAGGATCCAGTTAATACCATGTGGTTTCCTCATCGAGCCCTTCTTCTGTGGCCTGGGGCATGCCATGTTCCCTGTACGGCCAGAGTCATTACAGTGCGTAGTCCGTGGCATGATTCAATTAAGGAGAAATTGATTTAAAACATAATCAGGAACATAATACTGGATTTAACTCTCTCCTTAGGCTTTCTATAATTTGTTGGCTCCTTTCCTGATGTTACATTGCTCCTCCCCATTTATCCACCAACAGAAGTGTAAGTGGCTCCTCTGAGATCTACATGCTCCTTTCTGCAGGTCTTGGCTTACCTTTCCAGTGTGACTTCATTATTCCTGTGGAATGTCTGTTGATTTGTCCCAACTGTGTCTCTGTGTAGTATGCCATCAAGTAAAGAGACACCCGTTAACCTCCTCCTTGAAGGATTGACCCAAACCAAAGTGGAGTCTCATTTTTTAAGGTGGTTCTTATGAAGTGGTCAGTAAGTAGGCTCTCTACTCCTTTATTTAGAATTTGGTCTCTAAGGTTTATTTCTTGCTTCTCTTTGTAGTAGTGGGCTCATACAGTATTGCATCACTCAGCATAATGGTTTCCAGACCCTTCCATGTCTCATGGTATTTCATGTTTACATCACTGTTTTATAGTGATGTATAATATTCCATTGTGTATATGTACCATAGTTTATCCATTCTTCCACTATTGGTCATTTGGGTGGCTTCCATTTCCCTGCTATTGTGAACTATGCTGTAATAAACATGAGAGAACATACACTTGTGCTTTGGCTTTTATTTCTTTATGGTATATGCTAAATAGGGTTATTATTGGATCATATGAGATTTCAATTCCCAGGAAACATCACTTATTGTACTTCTTTCCTATCTTTCTGTTTTCATTTCTCTTTCCTAACTCTTTGAACTTTGTCCTTTAGTGAATGGCTGCCCCTTTAATATCAAATCATTTTTTATTTTAAGGCATGCATCCCTATTTAGTGTTAATATTCTCCTTTTGGACCTATTGATAGGTTTACTGAAAATTAAACCATATATTGTATATAAGTGGGTAGCCTCCTAAAACTGGAGCTGTGCTGGATGGAGAGGTGTTTTCATAGTATGGATTTTTCCCACGTGGCAAGCAGCTAACAATTCACTCTGAGTTAGTGTAGCCAGGGGTGTTGCCTGGGAAGGTTCTCTCTGGTCACAGTGTACTTTTTTTGTAAAGGTAGTTTTGCATGAACCTCATATTTTGTAAGGACCAATTTAAGGAACAATGTGTGGCTCTGAATTTTTGTTTCTAGTTCAGGAAAAAAAACTTGTGATATTGAACACAGCTTACAAGGATAGCACTATGGGAAAAATTTCAAGGGTACAAGTGGTTTTCTCATTTCAAAAAAGCTGAAATGTTGATTGGTAAAAAATCTTATCCTGGACGTCCAACTACTTCCCAAACAGACAAAAAAGTTGACTTGTAGTGCGTTTGGAGTTTGTTCCACCAGGTCAGATTATTAATCAAGTTTTCTATTTAGGGGTTCTGTAAAAATTGCATAACAGTGTACGACAAAAAAGCTTGATTTCAATATATTTACAGTGTACTTGATATAATTGATGTATGGATTGTTATAAGAGCTGTAAGATTCCCCAATTAAGTGATTTTTTTTAAAAACCTGGTTCGTGGCAGATCGGGGGACTGGTTTGGCTACCCTGACAAAGCATGTGTTCACACAGCCATCTCAACATACCAGTTTTGGGCCCCAAACAGCATGCCTCTCATGCCCTACCCACTTTACTCACCTGATCTCCCTTTGTGCAACTTTTGTTTCTGCAAATGAAGAGGTACATGAAGGGACAGTGATTTGATGATGTAGAAGAGGTGAAGACAAAAGTGAGGGAGGTCCTGTCAGCCATCCAAACAGATGAGTTTGAAAAATGTTTCCAAGAATGATATCACAGATTTGACCAATGTATTAAGTGTAATGGAGAGCACTTTGAAGGTCATAAATCTGTTATGTTAAAAAAAAGTAAATCTATAGCTTTAAAAATCAATTTTTGGTATTCCCCTCATGTGTATATACATATATAGACATAATTATGTAATATTAAACTATATATAACTTTTTCTTGACTTTTGACAATTGAAGGCTCATAGTATTTGTTTTTATGTAATTGACTATTTTCAGTCAACATGATTTCCTCCAGATTCATCCATGTTTGAAGTGTTTCATAGATGTATCATTTTTAGCATTGTTTAGTGTTCTATTATGCATATGCACCATATCACTATTGATTCTTATACCTTAGTGATTTTATTACCAGATTTTTATGGCTCTATTTTAAAAACATAATCAACTATTATATAGCCATATTGAGAGATTAAGTCTTGATTCATGGATGAACCTTGAAAACATTATGCTTAATAAACTGACCCGAATCAACTATTGTATGATCTCACTTAGAAGATATAGCCGGTGTGGTAGTTAGATGATTTTATGTTAAGTAGAATACTCATGACGAGGGGTGGAGTCAAATCTCTCACTCAGGTAAAAAGCCTGGCCAGATGCTGTCTCCTTGGAGGTGTGGCCTTCTGTGGCGGAAAGGTCAAAACCGCCCCCCCCCCCACCCCAAATAATCATGGGTTTGATAGGTACAATTGTATGGTTGTAATATATATGTAGATTTTAGTAAAGGCACAGAGATATAGGAGAGAGAGTAAAAAGAAGAGTCAGAGACATTTCATGGTAACATGCTCACCTCCTGGATGGCCTTGATCTCAACAGCCAGGTCCATGCACAGTGTGGGCCTAGAGAGCAGGAGAGGAGGAGGGGTAGGGCGAGGAGGGAGAGTGATGAGTTTGTCCTCCCTTACAAAGATTTACAGTCTTGGAAATGTTATTTAGGGTTAGCTCTGTATTTCTAACCAAGGCTTATGTATCTTGCAACACCCTAATTACAGGTAAAGACATACGTCACAGGAAGAGGTTGCACTATTGTTAATCCAGTAATGAGAGGGGGATGATCTAGGGGTATACACGCGAAAGGAAGAGGAGGATTGGGGCCACACATGTGACAAGATGAGCGGATCCCAGATTCAGGATGGCAACCTGACTTTGGATGTCACTGAGCAAATTTGACCTGTTCTCTGGCCCTCCATGGAAACCATCATCAGTAGGGTGTGAAACCCTCCCACAGGGGAGCAGACTGATGACTGAAATCCTTCAGAGAGAATATCTCTAAGCATCTGAGTCCCACCATGTGTTGGCAAACAGCCTCTAATGTTTGGCATATCTTTGGGGGAGACAAAGCAGGGGCGGGGGTGGGGGTGTGTCTCCTTCTCATAAGGAGAATCCTGGGAATTTCCTTCTCATGCCACCACTCCATTTTCCTGCTGGTTGGGACTCTCTGGTCCAATTCTGAGAGTTGCCAATGATTTGCCATGTTTCACTGACGTTGGATCGCATGATTGTGCACCCACTGGGCCTGTGTTCTTCCTGCAATGCCCACCATTGCATGTGGCTGTACGAGTCTGAAGAGGGCCTTATGGATTAGTATTAGACTTCGGGACATGAATTGAACTGGGCTGGGATACTTTCTTGACACGTGTAATTACTTCTTGACAGGAAGCTCCCTCTTAAATAAGTGTATATATGAGTACTGGATGTGTTTCTCTGGTCAATCCAGAATAACACAGCCAGATAAGCAAATGTGTAGGGACATAGGTTTGCTAGTGATTATCAGGGTCTATAGAGGGAAGAATAGCACATTGCCTCTTAAAAGGCAGTCAAAAATTTTTTTGGGGGATGATGAAAATTTTCAGAAATGGATAGTATAACATGGTGGGTATAATTAATGTCTCTTAAGTGAGACTTAGTGATAGTTAAAATGCCAATTTTTCATTATGTATATCTTCCCATACCAACCCAAAGCAAGCTATCATCTTGCTATCCAAGCAAGATACCAATCATATACGACAGAGTAGAACCGCTCTTGTGAGTTTCTGAGATTGAATTTCTTAATGGGACTAGTAAGCTCCATCCTTCTCTCATTTTATCACACACACTATACACACGTGCACACATACATTGTGATAGTTAGGATTTTTGTGCCAACATGCCACCTGTAGGAAGATAAGGGTGGAGTTTAGCCTGTCAATGAGGTCATAGCTTGATGACCTTCTTTGGAAGTGAGACCAAGATAAGTGGCTTTCTGGAGGTCAGCTCTCACTCTCTGGTGGTTCAACCAGCCTGATCTAGTTGCCTTGCTGTGTAATGTATGCTGTTTGTTGGGGGCAGTGCTCTGTTCCGCCCAGCCAAGCCAACGGTGGATGACATTGCCGTGCTGTGTTTTTCCACACTACAACATTGCCGCACCCTGCTGAGTGTGCTATCTTTGGACTGACCAGCCAGGCCTTCCCACCACTCCCAAGGCTGCACCTCCAGCCCTCTACTTCACATAGCTCCACTGTGAGGCTTGACCGTGACCTCCTTTGCCATGCTGTACTACCGGCATCTGCTATACTTTGCCACTTCATCTTCCCACTGCCTGTTTCCTTGCCCTGGACTAGTGGCCACTTGAATTGGAAGGGCCAACTCAATATATGAACTCACAAAAGTGAGTTGGACTGTACTCTGTGTACTGCTGTGTGGACTGATTTCCTTTTTTGCTATATAAGCTTAGTCTTATATCTATATTTAATCATAAGTGTCCTGGTTTTGCTTCTATAGAGGCTCCTGCCTAATACACATACATATACACATACATAAGTATTTATTAATAAAAAGATTGCCACAAAAGAAATAGATATTAATGTTAGGTGTTAGGATGCTAACTGTAAGGTTGATGGTTCAAATACAGCAGTTGCTTCATGGGAGAAAGATGAGGTTGTCCACATTTACAAAGATTTACAGTCTTGGAAATGTTATGTAGGGTCAATATGATCTAGAATCCAATCGATGACAGTCTAGGTTAGATTGATTGTTTCCTGATTTATCCTCCATCTAGGCCTGTACATATCTGAAGGTGGTATTTCCATTTCTCTAACCCCTTTCTGCAGGACGCTGGTGGTAGCCTTTTAGTAGCCATTGCTTTGGTCATGCTTTGTCTTTGGTATTGTGATGATGAAGACATTTTCATCTCCCGTTACAAGCATAGTCAGGGAAGTACTCAGCATCTTGATTGATCCCATATGTTTAAATCTTCATGGCAAGTGACAGTTATCTGCAGCTGATCTGGATATAGTAGTATTTACACTCATTTGCTCAATTTAAATGTAAAAATCAGAATTATGAAAACTGAGTCAGTTGAGATGCTTGTAGTAATTGCTATTATTTCTGCTCTTAATTGTTGCTCCTTATTTAGGGTACAAACAAGATGAATTTTGTCCTTGTAAATTGATGTGGATGGTCTGTTGCAACATGGCTCATCTTCAACATTACATTGTCTCTTCTTAAAACAAGCTACCCATTTATAAATAGCTGATTTATTTAAGGCATTGACTGTACAAATTCTTCATAAAGCATCAGGGTTTTCACTGTTTTACCCCTGCAAGATTACAATAAATTTGATGTTTGCTCTTGCTATAGTTTCAGCAATATTTATGTTGCTCTGAAAGTGACTCTTTTCAAACACTATGGTAGTTATGTTTAGGTTCAAATTACAGGATCAAAATTCTTAGTGGTTTGGCAGTTAAGACCTACTAATTCCCCATGATGTGACGCAACACAGTGTAACCCCCTTCATATAGGATTAGCTATGAGCAACCAATCACATAGAAGAAGATTAGGGTGGGATGCATACCTTCACTCAGTCAATATTCCTATTGCAGCCAACTTAAAGGATGTCTTCTAAGGCCTGTATCCTGCTTTCAGTATGACTAGGCACTATAGAAAGGTTATTATTATTATTATTATTTTTGCTGGGTCTGGGTATTATATTTGGCTCATTGACCTCTTGGGTTTTGACCTAGAACAAATGGCCTGCCATATAGCCTGCCAATCCTGGGAGTGGTCAGCAGCCTACTATCTGACCTTGAATTTATTTGCCTCTGCATTTCCTAAGTTGTAATCTTCCTGCTGATGTTGGGTTTATCAGCTCCCACAACTTCTTGAGTCAGGAGAAGCTTCCCTCCTACTATCTGACATATGAACTTGAAACATGCGCAGAATTGGACTTGCCTGCTTTTACAACTATGTGTGCTGTTTTCTTGATATAACTTTTTCTATGTATTTTCATTTTTTGATGTATTATTGCAATTCAGTATGAATTTGTATTGTACAAACAATTTTTGAAATCTGTGTGTAGTTTTTATAATATACATGTTTCCATGAACTTTTTGAAGACCATATATAAATAAGGCTCGGACTGCCTGTCCTCACCACTACTCATTACCACCCTTACTCCATTACCATCTGTATCAGACCAGGTTGACTAGAGAAACAAATCCAGAAACAATTATGTAAGTATAAGAAATAGCTTTCTATCAAGAAGTAATTGTGAATCAATAAAACATGTCAGACCAGTCCAACTCTGATAAGTCGGATACTAGTCCATAAATTCCTCTTTAGACTCTTGCATCCATATGCAATGATGCAGAATGTAGGAAGATCACGTGTGGTGGTGGTCGGGTATGTGTACAGTTGCTATGACAACATCACAGGGCATGCTCAGATCTCAGCATAGCTCACAGGCATGAAGTTGAAGTCAGAGAAAGAGGGAGGTTCCCAAGACCATAAGAAGGTTCCTCCACCCCTACACTTTTATATCTTCAAGTTGACATGAAATTATGTAACTACTACGTAGTCTGTTGTCAGTCAAAAGCTAGAAGCTTTCACCTTTAGTTCATGTCATATTCAGGGGTTTAAGAAAGTCCGTAGAAAAATGGAAATAATGATAATGAATTTTTTCCATTAATTTTTGAAGTGTGTGTGTGTGTGTGTGTGTGTGTGTGTGTGTGTGTATGTATAAAACGTCTGCCTTTTAGAATCCCTCTTTTGTTACCTTTTGTTTTTTTGTGGGCCACAGTGCCCTCTGGTGGTCGTGGGAGCCACCCAGCGCTGCTCCTGAGAGCCACCGCTGGATTTGAACTGCCAAGCCCGCAGGCCGCAGGCCCGCACTCAACCACTTACGCCACCGGGGCTCAGCCTTAGGATCCCTCTTTTGCTTCCCATCTCTGGCATTGTAAAAATCAGAGTCCTTACGATGTACATGTGATCTGGTACTTCATTGCCCTCTTCATTTTATAATTTCTGATTTACTCATATTCTTCAGAATTTTTCACTGCCTGGCTGTCGGCAGAACATTCCAATCACATTTCTGTCCAGTGCCTTTTCACTCCCTGTTCTGTATGCCTCCTTTTTCTCCATTTATTCACATACCTACTTTCCCACTGCTTATATATAAATGTCTGGTTTAAAAACTATACTGATTTTCCTATTTAAACCTACATGCTGCTAACGTTACCAAGGAGTCTTAGTGTGCTAGCAGGATATACATTGGGCTGCTAGCTTCAAGGGCAACAGTTTGAACCTACAAGCTGCTCTGGGGGAGTAAGTTAAGGCTTTCTACTCCTTAAACATTTGCAACCTTAGAAATCTAAAAGGGTAGTTTTACTCTGCCTTATGTTGATTTACATTGACTCAATCACAGTGGCAAACATCACCACTACTATTATATTTCTCATTTTATTTTTCTCCAGAGCATTTATTACTTTTTTCCCCAATATATATTAATCTTGTCTATGTTAGTCCAGGTAGACTTGATAAGCAAATTCATAGTTGCTCACGTATAAGAAAGAGCTTTAGGCTGAGCCCCGGTGACGTAAGTGGTTGAGTGCGGGACTGCGGCCCGCAGACTTGGCGGTTCAAATCCAGCGGTGGCTCTCAGGAGCAGCGCTGGGTAGCTCCCATGACCAGCAGAGGGCAGTGATGCCCCCCCCCCAAAAAAAAGAGCTTTATATACAAGAGCAATTGAATAGTGAGGAAACATCCCAGCTCATACATCCCAGAGCAAGTCCATAGTCCAATATTAACCTTTAGGTCCAATACACAATCTATAAATTCCTCTTTATACTCATGCAACACATGCAATGACACTGAACACAGGAAGATCACAGGCCAGTGGGTGGAAAGACTTATGGATCCAGTGGCAGTGGAAGCATCTCACACTCAGTGCTTGCAAGGGTCTCCAAGTGGTTCCTTCAGCTCCAGGGCTCTCGTGTAGCTCCATGTGCCTTCTCAACAGGAATGTCTTTCAGGGAGTGTGTGTTTGTATCCCGTCTCCATTGAGCTTTTTATCTCCATAGTGCCTCCAAATGCAGTCCTCAAACAGTGATCTGACAAGCTAAACCCCACCCTTTCACAGTTAAGCCTTAGACTGACAACAGATGTTGTAACTACCACATTGTCCATCTCCTCCTAGAATGTAAAACTTTGGACAGTAATTTTTGTGTGTGTTTGGTTTAATGCTGTATGATTTTGATCAAATAATTTACAGAATACCCTTTTCTTTTCTGTAATAACTAACATAAATCAAGAGTGCCAGTCTGTTTGAAATAAAAAATGGAGCTCTATATTGAATGGCAAGGTAACTTACAAATTGTGAATCACAAGGTCCAAATAAATTTGAATTAATTAATCTAAGGAGGAGATGGTTGAGGGGGGTTTTATATGAAAATATAAGGACTCCAATAAAAATTCAGTAGTTCTTGACATTTAGGTATTGGTTACAAAATTAGATGAAAATAGATCAAGTTGGTCAGAAGAAATACAAATTTCTTAAACTTTGTTTTTGAAGATTGTGAAGTAATCACTATATTGGATACGTCTAGCATTTAAACCATCATGAGACCCTATTTCTGTGATTGCATGGGAGGATATGAATAATTATAAAGGTTATTTTGAGTAAGCATCTGTTCAGAGAATTGTTTTGGACCCAGCTTTCCAAGCAGCAAGCACAACCTTAAAGCAAGCAAAGTTGCAATGTTCTCTGAAGTTGTTTACAGAGTGATTTCCTTAGGATACACTGGAAAGTTATAGGGATGACACTATTTCTAACGATAATGTTGATTCAAAATGGAGTTTTAGTCTTAGGTGTTAGTATAGCTGCCATTTAATGTCAGGAGTAGCAAGTCAATTTATGGTATTCTTACTCAGACAAAGGTGATAGCATGATATCAAATGCCTATGTAGTATTTAAAGTTAAGATTTTGATTAAGTACTTGCCTAGTGAGTTTATATTAAGATAAAGTGGCCAGATTTTAAGCAGGACACCATTGACCGGAGGGGCAGAGGGTTGTTCTTGATTGAAAATTTTGTCTATAAGGAGCAACAAAAATCTTCATAGAATGCAAAAATAGTAAAAAAATAAAATAAAATAAAATAAAATCAGGGCCGAGCCCCGGTGGCGTAGTGGTTGTGCGCGAGACTGCGGCCCACTGGGACGGAGGTTCAATTCCAGCAGTGGGGCCGGGCCTCCTATTCCCACCACTGGAGAGCAGTGATGCCCCCCCAAAAAAAATAAATAAAAAGAGTGCAAAAATAGTATTGTAATATATTTAGCTTAATTTTATTTGTCCTGCGGGACGCAGACAGATTTTTAAAAAGCAGGATGTCTGGTCACCTTATATTAAGGTCATGTAAATTTCATGACAATTGCATTTCTCAAACTGATAGGAAATCCTTGACCGAGCAAAGGGTGCCACCTACTTGGCTTTCCTGGTCCAGGAACCTGTAGAATTCCTGCCCACTCATGTAAGAATGGCTTACCTTTTTCTCACTGCCTGCTTTCACAATGGTAAGACAATTTTCCCCACCAGAATTTTTCTGATAGCATAGTACTCATACCACTTCTTGAGTATTTTCATGGCTTTTCTCATTCAAATAATCTACTGTGGCCTAGAATTGTCACATTTTATCATTTTCTTCTATTAAAAATTTAAAATATCATTTCTGGACTACATGGAGAAAGAACTTTGGAGTATGTTCTATTCAAATGGTAGAAGATGCTTCTGTAGAGCTACATATTAATGCTACATAGGAATAAGATGAAAATATCCGTGTATTCCAACAAAAATTGAAGGTATATTTATTATATAATTTGCCTTTAGAAATGGCAAAGCTCTTTGAGCAATAACAATTTGCTTTGTGAAGAGAAATTGTGATTGTGTTGTCGAATCTATTTTTTTCTACTTTAGTTTTAGGTTCTAGCATCCATTGCAATAGCTACACAGAACTCACAGATAATATTCATGATTAAAGGGCTTATTATTGGAAGTTAACAGGTTGTAATACAAGTGAGGTTTGTGTAAGATAGAGCTGTTCAGGGCTGAGCCCCGGTGGTGTAGTGGTTGTACGCGGGACTGCGGCCCTCTGGGATGGAGGTTCGATTCCGGCTCCCAGGAGCAAAGGCTGGACTCCTACTCCCACCACCTGAGGGCAGTGATGCCTAAAAAAAAAAAAAAAAAAAAAAGAGCTGTTCATCAGAACAAATTACAGAATGTTTTAAGGGATGCTAACAGAAGACCAGAGCATCAATTATTTGCAAGTCGCATCCCTGAAAGCAAGCATTCATTTATATCCCCAAACCTACCTCCCAAAATTAAGTGCCAAGAGGCACCCCAGTCCAGTAAGCCTCAGCCCAAAGACACCCAGTTCTACTTCCTTGGGTCAGCAAGTCCAACTTCTGCAAAGTGCCCAGAGACACACCACTTCACAAAGCGTTCATCTTTACTGCTCTGTAGACCAGCAAACACACTACAGCTGTATGCTGCTGCTTCTGTGATCGTTTCTGAGTCCATAAGGTTTACTCTGCAGGGTTCTCAGGTTCAGAGAATGCACTCACTCATGGCTTCTTGCTGTTAATGAGATTCCCAACTACTGCTTCCCAGAGGGCCCATTTTGTACACAGAGCAGGATGGCATTCCAGGGAATCCTGTGGACAAGTACCCACAGTGAATCCTTCTCCCACCTTCTTACCAGACCCACCCTGAGAAGTCGGCAGGAGTTAGAGACTTGGGCTAGAAGGGCTACATTAAATAATTCACTTCTGCTTCTGTCAACAGTGACCATGTCAGAAACTCTCAGGGGCAGATCTATCCTGCCCTATAGTGTGGCTGGGAGTGGGCATTAATTTGGTGCCAGCTGGTTTGCTTTTTAAAGGGGTTGTTTAAGAACAGATAATAAATACCAAGATACTTAAATTTTTCTAATATCAGTAATGCATTATGCACCAAAAGATAATTTCATCCATAAAATTGTTTGTTTCCTTCTTCCCTATTTTGACACAGATTTTAAAAAGGAGATCAAAGGGGACAGTCAGTCATCAGCATCTGTTCTTCCTCTGACTCTTCTCAGGTTGTGCCTTCTTTGCTTGTTTTCCCAGCTTGGCACAGAAGCTTCTTGTTTCAGAAATTATAAGGTGTAAATTGCTCAGCATGAGAATGTCTTTACTCAAGAGGACCTTTGGTAGTTTTGGGGCCTGAGAGAAACCTTTTTTCTTTGCTTCTTCTAGAAAAAAAATACTGTGCTTGGGTGGCTAGACAGAGCAGATTGCCAGTTTAAAGTCGACAATCTTGCATATTCAGTTGCAGCTCATTCACTGCCATCTTTACAGTTTAACATCACTTACCCCACTCCCTGCCTTCTTCCTTTTTTTCCCTCCCAAAACATTTTATTGTTTTAGGTCATTTGCAAAATCCCGTTCACAGCTGAACTAATGCGAGGGAAAAAATCCTCATAGAAAACAGTAGGTCTAATAAACGGGTGTTTTAAACCCCAAATCCAAACCCCACAGCCAACCCACGGATTCTGACACACAGCAACCCTTTTAGAAGCGAGCGGAGCTGCTCTGTGAGCGTTTCCAAGTCTGACTCTTCACAAGAGTGCATTGACTGCCTCGTCCTTCTCCCCTGCAGTGCCGGTGCCTTTGAACTTCTGACCTTGCCATTGGAAACCTAAGGCTTCACCTTCTGGACTCCTTCTTTTTTTTCCCCTTTTTTCCCCCTCAATGATTTTAGTGGGGCTCATTCCTCCTTTGCTAAACCTTCTGAACCCGGGGTAAACACTGCTTTTTTGACCTGAACTGGTTTACTATTGTACAGTATGAAGACCACATTACTGTCATTGTGCCCCTCTTTTTGCTTATCACCAAGTCCATATTTTACAACTCCCCTCCCTTTTTTGTTTCCAACTTTAGCATTCCCATTGCTAATAATTATTAATGTGCATCGATTGTGTGTTTGATCAGTTTCTGACTGAAATTGTTGGTAGAGGATAGAAAAAAAACCTAGCTGAAATGCAGGTATCAAGTAACAGGCTTTATTGGGAAGCACAGCCTGCCAGTCTATGCTGAGGATGATAAAGAAGAGTAGCCTCCACAAAAAGAAGACACAGACAGATAGACCCTTGGGAGTGCAGACTTGTGACTGAGATTGGGAGAGTACTGTGTAGTTTCCTGATAGGCAAGTTTGAATGAAAGGGAGTGATATGACTTATGACACACTTGGGAGGCTTTTCCCATGCATGGGAAGGTATGGAGGGAAGAGAGAGTCTAAAAGCAAGAAGCATGGAAGGGAAATGCCTGGAATTGCTAGATGTAGTTTTCCCCTTAGCTGGACCCATCATTCTTGCCTTTTGATAGTAGGGATTAGGGTCGAAGGTCTCATCTTCTGTAACTGTTGAACGGGTGACAAAAGGTTTATGACTGTCTTGTGTCTGCAGGGTCTGGTGAACACTTTAGAGGTTGGAATCCAGCCATATGCAGCTCTGTGTAGGTTTGATAGGTAAAGGTATGCATGTGTTCCTGCAAAAAGTTTGGAAAAGAGTGCAACAGTCAAGACCTGAAGCACATAGTTATACCTATTAAGCTAAGAGGTTCCAGGTGTGACAGAAACCACAGGACCCAAGATTTCTAAGAGCCAGAGATGTTTTTCCACACGGTTCCTAGGTCTCCTAACTCTGTTTAGTCAGTATCGGATTCATTCCTTTCATTGTTTTACCTTTTGTGTAACTATGCCTGATTGATTAACAAAATAATATATGTCTCCTAGAAAAATACAGGTTCCTCTTTCTTATGCACCGAGCCAATTCAGGCACACCTATTTTGTAGTGCCCTACCCATTAGGGAATTAATTTGGGTTTGTTGTGTTAAAAGAATGCTGCCTATTTCCTTCATATCAGCGCTAAGGTCTCTTGAGAGTTTGTGGTAAAAAGAGTAGCTTTAAAAATTTCTCCCACTCCAGTTCCCATAGCTGCTGCTATGCTAGTTCCAATGGGACTGGAGCTACACCTACTCCTTTGTGGTGTCTATGGGACACAGATTTGTATTTTTGTATGGTATAGTCCATGTCTCATTCATCTAGAAAGTTATGTCCAGAATAAAACAAATTGGGATTCACCATCCTGCTTAGACAGTCTGTAGACGTGTATTGACACAATAGGAAAAATATTCCAGGTAAGGCACGTTGAGTCTCAGTATTTGGTCAAAAGAGAGTTTGATTACAAGTGTCAGTTGAGACATTGCCTATGGATTGTAATTCTTCCGGGTCCAGGAGGTAGACTGCATTCTGTTTGGAAATTAGAAATACCTTGGTGACCACTGGCCCAATGATAGGGAGTGCTTTAGTCAACTTGGTTATAGTGAGCATTACCCAGGAGATGGGGTTGGGAATGCTAGGTGTCTTTTTTTGTTAGATAGAGAGGCATAACCAACACCATCTAGTGTGCATTGTCTGGCTAAGAATTGGGTGGAAGGGTGTTAAGGAGAGATGAAACTGATGCCTGGGAGTCAGCTTGTTGTGCTGTTTTTGTTTGTGGCTAGATGTATGAGTTTGTATGGAGCTGGGGTTTTAGTTCTTTGATGCCAGTCTCGGTTTTTTGCTTAATGGTTCCGTCCCATGTCAGACCTTTCCCTAAGCTAGTGATTCTCAAACTTCCTAATGCCGCGACCCTTTAATACAGTTCGTGATGTTGTGGTGACCCCCCAACATAAAATTATTTTCTTCGCTACTTCATCACTGTAATATTGCCACTGTTATGAATTGGGCAACACCTGTGAAACGGTCATTCAACCCCTAAAGGCATCATGAGTCACAGGTTGAGAACCACTGCCCTAAGCCATGTAGGTTCCATATTTGGTCCTGTACAGGCATTTGGTCCATAGGAGAGGTTCACAGGACCAGCAGATATACTGACCATGCATTGCAGGACATCTGGTTGGTTTCATGCCCACCCGGAATTTGCTTATTCTGCTTGTCAAAAATTTGCACTTACATCCTAGCACCTATAGAACCGCATGGATTTTACACAGTCAGGAAAGATTGTAAGGTATAGAAAGGATGATGTCCTGAGCATGGTGAAGGAAATAAGGGAGGAGGGGAGGGGGTTATAACATTCATAAGGGCAAAGGGGTATCTGTTGTCCACCTATTAATGTAGATATGAGAGAGCAACTAAGTAAAATAATAGTACAGTATACACCTATAAGTAGACATTATTGACCTTGGCTCCAGTCTTTCGGAGAAATAGCTCCTAGACCATTACCAAAAAACAACCCAGTAAGAAGGCCCCCTGATGAGACATGTGATTTTAAAAGGGCCTTCTGAGACTACACTAGAACAGTGATCCAAAAGATAGGCTAACACAATGTAATCTCTAATGGTAGACGAGACGGTGGGGCTAGGCAGCAGACTTGAAGGAATGAAAAGAATTCAACTTCTTCACAGGAAAATTTCACAAAGGTACCCTGTAACCAGAGGTCTTCAATCCATAGCAAGATGGCGTCAATGGGAGTGCACTCAAGGAAAGTTTGAAATTGGTGCTGCAGAGTTGTGGGCATCTGTCTCCTCAGGAATTTGATAGAGCCTGTGAGATAATTTGAGCTTTGTCGGTTCTAAAACAAGCGGCAGGTGTAGGAATTGGTGATTAGATTAATTTTCCTACTAGATGGATTAGAGGAGGAGAATGTAGGTTTGAGAGGCAAAAATTTTATCATTGAAAGGTGTGATCAGGAAGGTTTTCCTGACCGATTTACTGCTGTGGGAGTAGTTAGAAGGACTGTATATGGTCCTTCCCATTTAGGTTCTAGGGGACTGGGTTGTCTTGATTTTGGTAATACTTAATCTGGAGGAAATGAAAAAATGTATTTCTTTGGTAGGGTAAAGTTGAAGTCAGTGCTTGTTTGTTGGTGTCCTGAAAATATGTCTAACAAATTTAAAGTGGGTATGTAGTCTCCTAGCCGAAAGGATGAGGAAGGGAGATTTCCTATAGCAAAGGGTCTACCGTACATGAATTCAAAGGGGCTGAGGAGAGGTTTGCGAGATGGAGTTCTTACACACAAAAGGGCAAAAAGGTAAGAGCTCAGTCCAGGGCAGATGAAGTTCAAGAGACAGTAGTTTGGGTTAATGAGATTTAAGGATGTGGTTGCCTTTTTCTGATGATTGAGGGTGGTGGGGTTATGTGTAGGTTCCATTGTATGTTGAGAATCTGAGCTTGAAGCTGAGTTACTTGTGAGATGGAGGCGGGACCATTAGCTGTTTGAAGGGAGGATCGAAAGCCCAAGTGGGGAATGATTTCACCTATAAGTGCCTGGTTAAACCTGTGTTGCCCCTGCTAAGGCCAGAAGAAATACTTCTACCCATCTTACCTTTTTATAAAGGAGCATGTGTGTGAAGTCAATTTGCCAGTCATCTTCAGGAATATGTCCCCTTGTCTTGTGGGTGGGAAATGACTGGTGATGAATTCCCTCTGAGATGATATCATGAGCATATAGTACATCTTTGTGTAATTCATTGGAACATTGTAACAGTGAGGGTGACAAAAGATGGGCTTTATTAGTGGTAAAATTGCAGAGTGTTATGTATATGCAGAGTGTTACGTACATCAGTTAGAATGGACATTGCCTGTATATCACAAGCCATCTTTGAATCAATCCCCTTTAGAAAGAAGCTATTATTTTTCTGTAGGAGTATAGTTAGGGTATATAGAGGATGAATCACTACTAATTGTAGATTAGGTGAGGTTTGTTAGGTGGTCTTCTTGGCATCAGTGTTTGCTATTTCCTACACGTTGGGGATCAATGGAAAGTTGATGTCCCTTGCAGTGAAGAATAGCTGCCTCTTGTGGGAGCAGAGCAGGCAGTAAAAGCTGCTGAATTAAGCTAACGATTGTAATTGTCCCCCTTTGGTTGTCATATATCCTCTTTTCTGCCAGATGGCAGTTGGTTTTGGCCAACATTAAGGCTCGCGTCATAGCAATTAGCTTTGCCTTTGGAGAGGGAGTGTTTTGAGGGGAGGCATGCTGCTTCTATGTTTGAGGAGCTGATGATAGCACAACCAGCCTGATACATACCCTGGGGGATGAGAGTTGAGCTGCCATCTATGAACCAGGTATAGTGGGTTGAGTAGGGGTAAGGCAGAGATGTGAGGTAGTGAAGTGGCAAAGAGATCAAGGGTTTTAGTACAGGAGTGTTGAAATGGAAATAAAGAAATGGGAATTACAGTAGCTGGATTTAGTGGTGAACAGGGCTACAAAATTTGAGTTTTCTATAAAAATGAGATGAAATAAGAGCAACTGAAAGGGTTTAAGGGCTGATATAGCATGGCATGTGACTAGGTTGTACAAATGATGAGAGGATCTCATGCAGATGTCTTGGTCAAAGATAATTTTTGAGCTTTCTTGGGCCTGGAGAGCAGCTGCAGTCGGGGTCTGTAGGCTACAGAGGCGAAGGAGGGTTCTATTTTCTGGCTTAGAACTTTCATGGCTATACCACAAGTTTCAGTTAGACATAGAGTGAGGGTAGGATTAGATTAGGGAGAGAAGGCAAGAACTAAGAGCAAGGCAGATTGAAGTGTTTTATATGGTTTTTCAATAGATGTTGTTGGGTCTAGAGCAGTGGTTCTCAACCTTCCTAATGCCGGGACCCTTTAATAGAGTTCTCCATGTTGGGGTGACCCCTCAATCATAAAATTATTTGCATTGCTACTTCATAGCTGTAATTCTGTTATTGTTATGAATTGTAATGACATATACAGGAAGTATTTTCATTGTTACAAATCGAACATAATTAAGCATAGTGATTAATCACAAAATAATATGTAATTACATATTGTCAAATATTTATTTCTAATTACAAATAAATGATATTTTGTTTTGAAGGATGGTGTAGTATGGGTAAGTCTTAATATAACAACAGTAAACTACATTGCTACATTTTGCCACAGTATGCATAAAAAGCTAATGTCAGTGTGAAGGTTGAGATAGCTTCTTTCTCACCAGATCAGAAATTCTCGGGACAGTCTTTACAAGAGCACAGTGAAGATCATCTTCCATAACAAGTCTACTTCTGTATATACACTTGATAGCCAGCAAGCTGGAAAACCCTGTTTCACAAAGATAGGTTGTTGGAAATGGAAGAAGGTGCAACAGTTTCAAACAAAACAAGATATGGCTGCAAACACTTGCTGCATAATTTTGTAACTGGCATTGTAGTGAAATCAGTTATTGCTGCATCGCTGTTAATAATTTAAATTAACTCTTTTTGTGCTGCCTCAGGAACGTTTTCAAATTTGACTGTGAATGGGCTTCTGGCAAATGCAAATGGATGTCATATAGATTTGAAAAGTATGATGAAATTTCATCTGCAAGCATGTGCAAGCATGTGCAAGTGTTCTTTCACAGAAATTGCTGTAATCTTTTGGTCTGGTTCAAAGTCATATTCCTCAAGAAAGCAGGCAAGGTAGGCAACATGTAATTTTTTTTTCACCCAATTATTTTTGCCAAAGCTGAAGTTTCATTTGGAATGACCAGATCTTTTCAGACAAATTGAGGCATGTTGCATTTGGTCCTTGCAGTGATAAATTTAAATCATTCAAGATGGCAAAGATGTCAACCAGATAAGCTATTTTCTGCAGTACACTTTTATTGATGAAAAGTGCTTTGAATTGTGATCTTGCTTTCTGATTAAAAAATGTTTTGAGTTCAGCACGAAGCTCAAAAACTTGTTTTAAAACATTGCCTCCTGACAACCATCTCATTTCAGTGTGAAAAACAGAGCATTATCGAGCGCATCCAACTTGTTGCACAATTGTGAAAACAGTCCACTGTTTAAAGTGCTCGCCTTTACAAAATTGACAAGAGGTTATCACACTTTTTATTACTTCCTGTGACTATTGAGGCAGCATCTTCATTGCTAATATTTACCAATGAGTCATACGGTGAGTTCTCATGACTTTTGGTGACTCAGTACCAAACGTTGAAATCCAGATCAACATCCTGGCGTAGCTGGGGAGCACAATCTATGCAAGCACCACAAACTTTTCCCCAAGAGATCTTATGCTATTTCAAAAATGAACCAACCATGTCAAATACATCACGTGCAGTAGCTATAGTTTCAAGAGATTTGCAAAAAAGAAACTAATATTTAAAGTCACCATCATTAATATACCTTGTGCAAACCAGTAACTGTGAACAGGAAATGCCTGTAGATTCATCCAGCTGGATGCTAGATATTGGAAGTGGAGCAGATTTAATTTCCTGGATTATCTGATCAAGAATATCAGCACGCATGTCATGTATTCTTCAGTGGACAGTGTTGTTAGTTAGATAAGGAAATTGCACTCAATTTCGTAACAAAGTTGTCTATGATCATAAGTCAAACAATATCTTTGGCCGCTGGCAGCAATAAATTCTCAGCCGTGGTATGAGGTTTCATAGCTCTGGGGATTCTGAGTGCCACCAAAGCTTCAGCGGCTGTAACAACTTGTTTGTGGTATTTGCCACCAGTGTCATCTGGTTTTCTGGCATCTATCAGCTTTGCTTCTAAAATAGTTGGTATTTTTGCCAGCAAAGCTCAGATGCTTGCTATCAAAATGGCATTTTAGTTTGTTCAGCTTCATAGATTTGGCTGACACAACTTCACAACAGCACATTGCAGTTTCTCAATTCCTGCTGCAATTATTAGGTAAAACCATACTGTGAAAAATCATTACTATATTTTTCTTTTCTTAACATTCTTCTCTACACAATCCATTGTCATGGGATGATTTGCTAATGAAAATAATAGATAACAATAGATTCAATAATACAAAAGATGTTATGTGGCATAATTCAGTCAATATAGTTTGTTAAAGTTTCCTATGATTTACCAATCTGTCATTTTTTTTACATACCTGTTATTATCACAAGAGGGCAGTATTCACATCAACCACAGCTGAATATAAAATGACCAATTAGCATCCAGATTAATTTCCCACAGTACAGATTTTTTTTAGTAGTTGATCATTTTGTAGTACGCGATTTTGCATTTACCCAGTAATTATAATTCATGAAGTGTCATTTTACTTCCAATACTGCTGCTTTCAACACAACAGCTGCTTTCTACACAGTAGCTGCTCTCTACACATGTGTGACTGGTTCGCATAAGTATATTATGGCGCCACACCTGTCACATACACTTGTATTTGTATGGGGTGTATGTTATGGGGTTGGTGTGATGATGTCATCACGCTGGGTACTTTTATGTGTGTTTATCTGCATATGCATGGACCCGCCTGGAGATGGATAGAGGAGCAGTGTCTCACTTCCTAAGACTATTGGAAATATGTGTTTTCCCATGGTCTTAGGCAGGGGTCCTCAAACTACAGCCCGTGGGCCACATGCGGCCCACTTAGGACATTTATCTGGCCTGCTGGGTGTTTTTGCCACCGCTGGGTGTTTTTGTCCTCCTTAGCAGCTGATTCATCCTGGGCCCGCAATGAATTTGTTCATTTTTTTTTTTTTAACTATAGTCCAGCCTACCACTGGTCTGAGGGAGAATGAACTGGCCCCCTGTTTAAAACGTTTGAGGACCCCTGGCCTTAGGCAACCCCTGTGAAAGGGTCATTCCACTCCCAAAGGGGTCACAACCCACAGGTTGAGAACCACCGGTCTAGCGGTTCAGTGAGATCCCCTCCATAGGGGGGTATAGCTAACACACTAAAATTGGGAATTCATAGCCTGAGAGAGTTCACTGCCTAGAAAGGAAACTATTTCAGTTTTTGTAGAGGGAGTTGGAAGTTGAGCAAGAAGCTGTTTTCTGTCAGCTGTAATTTCTCTGGAGTGTTTTGTGAGTCAAACCCGTAGGTAGAAGACAGAGAAGAGAGAAAGTTGGACTTTTGTAGGGAACACTCAGTATCTTTCTGCCAGAAAGTTTAGAAGAACATTGGCATGATATTGTGAGAGCAGAAGGGAGGGACTACATACCAGGAGGTCATCCACTTCTTGGAGGAGAAAATTGGGGGAAAGACTTAAAGACAAAAAAAGGTTAGCGGCTAGAGCTTGAGTGGTATATGAGAACTATTCATGAACCCTGGGGCAAGATACTTCAGGGCACTTTTTGAGAATGTAGTGGGTCAGAACCCGCCCAGGTGAAGGTGAAAGACCTTTAGATCTTTCATTGAGAAGGAGCGTAAAGAAAAAGCATATTTGGAATCCAAAACTCTGTAATGAGTAGTATTGGACAGGATTGTGGAGAACAGAGTAAAGGTTGAGAATGATGGGATGGATAGACAAGACAGCAGGGTTGATGGCTCTAAGATCTTGAACAAGTTGGTAGCTGCCATTGGGTTTCATAACTAGCAGGATGGATATGTTATAGGGAAAGTGGGTGGACCTTAACAGGTCTGCTTTGAGGGGTTTTGAGATTATGGGTTGAAGGGCCTTTAAGTGTTGGAGAGCTCTATGGTATTGAGAAACATTAGGAAAATTTGAGGGTTCTTTTAATCTGATGTAAACTGATTGATGGTGCAAAACAGAAGAAGGTTAGGTGACATCCCAATCACATGGATTAACTAGAGCAGGTGGTAAAGGAAGGGAATTGGTTGAGGATGTGGGGACACTAGAGTTATTTTTGGTCGCAATGGAAGCACTGTCAATCCTTTATAGTGAAGCCTAGAAGCCATGACAATAAGGCTTCTTGAGCTGGTTGCTCTGAAGATACTATGGAAGAAACTCCTTCCCATCCTTTGGTGGAAAGAGCAACCAACTTCCCAGTGCCCTTCTTGTTTGCAGTGTTGGCAAGACTTTAAGGGAAGACAAGGATTGGGGCATTTGTGTGCCCAGTGTTTTGCCTGGGAACATTGAAAGCAGGGTCTACTTGGCTTACCTGTTTTTGGCCTAGTTTTTGTTGATTTGAATTCACTCAATTTTCATTGAAGGCCATTAGCTAGCTTCTAATATTTAGCTCTGCCTCCTTCTAGTTTATCTAACTTTTCCTGTCCCTTCCTATTATAGAAAACCTGAAAGACTGTTTTAAGGAGGCCTCGTTGAGGAGCTGAGGGCCATCCTCAAGCTTTTGAACGTTTTCTTAATGTCAGGAGCTGAAGGTGAGATAAAGTATGAATGAAATTAAATGGTGCTACCTCACTGGTGTTGAGGGATCAACCCTAGAGAACATAAGGAAAATCTCCAAGAAGTGAGGTAAAAACTGCGCACCATGTTTTTTTTTTTTTTTTCGCTCTAGAAGGATTTCTCTGATCTTGTCATAATTGGCTACTTTATTAGGAATCTTTTGTAAGTCCTCAATGAAGTACATAACCATATCATCTCAGAGTGTGGTCCCCTTGACTTGAGTTGATAATTCCAGTTAGGGTCTCCTTGGGGAACTGCATTGAAGCCCACCAGTTTATTCCTGTCCTAAGCGTGAATTTCATTGCCTCTCTGCTGGGCAGACTCTTTCCCTGTCTTTGAGGGCTAAAGTCATTATAAGAATAATATAAATATCATGACAGGCAAGGTCATAAGGCTGAGTGAGATATTTGAACTCTTCATAGAAAAAAAATCGCTGACAGTTTTTGAGAACTAATAAGTCAGAAAGCATAAAAGGAATATCTACTTTAATGCGTCTGTCAGTCCCTGTGGCCTCCTCACACAGAGGGAGAGGGTGGAATCTGAAGATGGCATCTTTGGATATAGAGAAGAGGCTTTTGAACCTGAAAGAGCCGAGCATGAATGGGTATGGAGGGAGAGGAGAGAAAGGCAGCAGAGGGGATGAGAGAGAATGGGTAGAAGATGGGGGTGATAGAATGGATGATGGTGATGATGAGGGAGGGGGAATGGTTGATGGGGGGGAAAAGATGGCTGTTTAGAGGATGGCAGTTAAAAGGAAGTAGAAGGCGCTGAGCGGGGGTCTGTTAAGGATGAGACGGGAGGAGGATTATAAGGAGAGAAAACCAGAGCAGATGGGGAAGGAGAAGGCGTGGCTGTAAGCAGAGGAGAATGGTTGGGAGTATCAGAAGAAGAATTGTTGTCTAGGAGATAGGACTTTTCCCAAGCCAGTAGGAATTGGTGTGCCAGATGGGAGTGAGAGTGAAGATAGAAAAAGGCTTGCATGTAGGGAACTTCTAAAAACTTGCATTTACATTGACAAAAGTTACCAAGTTCCTGGAGGATTTTAAAATCGAAAGTGCCATCTTGTGGCTATTTTGAGTCATTTTCCAATTTGTACCGGGGCCAGATCTGGTTCCAAAGAAAAATTAGGGGGCTGAGACCCAGTGGCGTAGTTGTTGTGCACGGGACTGCGGCCCACTGGGATGGAGGTTCTATTCCAGTTCCACAGGAGCAAACGCTGGGCCTCCTACTCCCACCACCTGAGGGCAGTGATGCCAAAAAAGAAAAAAAAAGAAAAAAATTAGGTGTTTGGCTTAGATTGATTGGGTTTAGATCCAGAGGCATAAGATTAGCGATTAGGCATCGTAGAGGTGAATTTTGAGATGGCTTAAATTGGTTACTTCCTATAGCATGAGGGTGAGTAAAATTTGAGGTTCCCAAGAAGCATAACAAGCTCATAACAAGCTCTGTGAGTCTGTTAGTCTCCAGATCCCATGAAGGGAGTAGTAGAGTAGGAGCCAGATCAGGAGAGTGCCCCCATAGGTTTAGCAACTCAAGCCTCAGGGACTGAGAGTTCTCTGACCTAGTACTACGATTTTAAAGAGAAACCTTTCCAAAAGGCCGAAGAGAAACAGCAGAGAATCTGAGAAAGAGAAACTCAATTAAGCACTCACCCAAGAATCATCCAGTCTCTTCACAGCAAGCACAGAAGATCCCTATAAGTACTTGCTCCAGAAGGTCTAGAAGTGCAGTTGACTCAAGAGGGTGCTGTAGAAATTCTGGAGCTGTTCCTTCTCAGCTTTTTGGCACTATATGATAGAAAATATCAAGTAACAGGTTTTATTGGGAAGCACAACCTGCCTGTCTACTCTTGAGAATGGGAAGAGTGGCTGGACACAAGGAAGACAAGGGCAAATGTACCCTCGGTGTTGGGAGACTTGTGGGCTGGGGTTGGGAGAGTACTGTGTTGTTTCCTGTTTGGCAAGTGTTGAATGAAAGGGAGTGGCATGTCCTATGACACACAGGGAGGCTTTTAGTTTGAGTGGGAAGCTGTGGAAGGTGAAGAGTCTGATCAAGAAGCATGGGAGGGAAATGCCTGGAATGACTAGACATACTTTTAACCTCAGCTATTCCCATCAGTAGAATTCTTTAATTTCTTCATCTCTAGCTTTTCTGGTTTGTACCTAAACACGAATAATATTTTTTTGATTGGATTTTCTTGAATTTGGGTAGATATAATCCTGTCAGAGACAGCATTGTATTTCAAGATTGACTTTGAAATGCCCTTTTGACTACGAATGCCATGCTATTCCTTTTGATTATGTCATTCCCAGTATAGTAAGTTATATGATTTTCTGATTCAACATAGTGACTACAAGTCCATTTTGGCCCACTATTGCCAAGGATATTGATCTTTATGTGTTCAATTTGCCTACTTCCAATTTTTTTAGATTCATCCTCACTTTTCCCCAGTACCAGATTGTTTTGAGTAATGTGGCTACTTAGTAGGCTTTTAGGTCAGTAGTGTGAGGCCTCTTACTTGGTGCTTCTTTTTAAGGAGTTTTTGGCTTTTTCTGGGTCTTTTACTGTTCCCTGTGAAATTGATAAAGAGGTTTCCCATTTCTTTAAAGAATGTATTTGGGATTTGCATGGCAATTGTGTTCTATCTGTACAATGTTTTAGGTAGTACTGACATTTCACAATATTAAGTCTGCCTGACTATGAATACAGAATATACTTCCATTTATGTAGATCTTTTTTGGTTTCATATAGTAATGTTCGGTAGTTTCCTATTTATAGGTCTTTTGTTTCTTTATTTTTATTCCTAAATAATTAATCTTTTTCTTTTTTTAGATCATTAAAATGATTGAAATCATTTAAATGGGGGCTCCTTCAACTGTTATCACAATCAATACATACATCTATTGTATTCAAATTACATTCGTTTATTTGTTGCCATCATCTTTCTCAAAATATCCTCTTCTTAAGCCCCTGGTATCAGCTTCTCATATTTCCCCTCCCTCCCCACCCCTTTTCCTCAGATATAGCTGTCTTCCAATGAAGCAGAATTCTGAGAAAAATAGGTGAGTGTGTGCTATGGGAAAAGATAACATTATGACTGACCTAGTCTTTCTATCAAAAAGATCTGCTTTGGGTCTGAGGTCATATATGGAAAACTTCTTTGGCCTTCTTCAGATCTCACTTGTCTCATCTGTAAACTGCGGATAGTAATGACAGCTGCATCGGTAAATAGTTCAAGGTCTGTTCGTTGACCTCCAGTAGTGTCCCCTGGTTGAGTCAGGTGGAGTGCCACACCCTGGCCCCAAAGTATATCCTTGGCACTCCCTCGGGAATTCCATGCTCTGTCGCACACCCTTAGTATTTTGCCACGGTGTTGGGTCAGAGAGGGTACAATCCTGACCCTATTTTTCCATTGTTGACCCCGAAGGGTCTTGGGTCAGTGAGTGAAGCCATATTTTATAGTGGGACCGGCCATATGATCCTCTTTGTGCATTGGCTGTTCTGAGTGGGAATAGTGTCCTGAAGGCTACGTGGCCAGGATGCACTCCATTCTCTCTTGCTCCCCTTTCATTTGTTCTCGTGTGCTGTGGTCAGGCATATCTCATGCGCTAAGCTGCAGCTTCAGTGCTGGCCTCCAAAGCAATCTCCCCGGGGTTAGAGGCGGCTGCCCCCCTAGTTGGGATTGAGGTTGGACACTCAGACCCCTCCACTGGTTCCCGCTCCATGCCGTCACACTGCATTCACAGCCTGGAACACCTGGTTTAATAATTACTCTTTTATGTGGTTACTGTCTTTGGTAGTATGCAGAAATCCATTTGAGTTGAAGTTGTGAATTTTGTGTACTGCTACTTTGCTGAAATCCTAATCATTTCCAGCAGACTCTTTGTGGGGACATTCGGGTTTTCTACTTAGAAGATTCAGTCCTGGTGGTGTAGTGGTTGAGCATTGGGCTGTGATCCCCTTTATCAGCAATTCAAAACCTTCAGCAGCTCTGTGGGATTAAGGACCGAGCTTTCTATTCCTATAAACAGTTACAGTCTCAGGAACCTGCAGGGCGAGACTATGCTTCAGTATTGACGAAATGGCATCTGAATATATAGGATCATATCATACTTCTTTGCTGATTGTTTTCCCCACTTCGTTTTGTTGTTGGATGTTTCTACCTAAGACTTCAGGTAGAATGTTGAATTAATGTGGTGATAGGGAGCACCCTTGTCTGGTCCCTGTTTTTTGGGGAAGTATTTATAGTTTTTCTTCTTGAATGTGATGTTGACTGTATGCTTTTCTTTTTTTAAAAGCTCATTTTAGTGTGGGCTCATACAGTTCTTATTACAATCCATATATCATCCATTGTGTCAAGCACATTTGTACATTTGTTGGCATCATCTTTTTTTTTTTTTTGTGGGCATCATTGCCTCTGGTGGTCATGGGCGCTACCCAGTGCTGCTTCTGAGAGCTGCTGCTGGATTTGAACTGCTGCAATCCTGCACTCAACTACTTATGCCACCGGGGCTCAGCCCGCCATCATCATTTTTAAAGCATTTTCTTTCTACTTAAGTCCTTAGTAACAGCTCCTCATTCCCCCCCCCCCTCATTTCCCCCTCCTCCCACCCTCTCTCATGAACCCTTGATAACTTATAAATTATTACTATTTTTTTCATGTCTTACACTGACCAATGTCTCCCTTCACCCACTTTTCTGTTTTCCATCCCCCTGGAGGGGAATTATATGTAGATTATTGTAATCAGTTTACCCTTTCTCCCCCCATTTTCCCCTTCACCTTCTGTTATCCTGCTCTTATTCTTGGTCCTGGGGATTTTATCGGTCCTGGAATCCCTCTCTTTCCAGCTCTTACCTGTACCCATGTACCTGCGCTAGTCTAGCCATATTTGTAAGGTAGAATTGGGGTCATGATAATGGGTGGGAGGAAGCCTTAAAGAACTAGAGGAAAGTTTTATGTTTCACTGGTGCTCTACGGTACCCTGACTGGCTTGTCTCTTCCCTGTGACCCTTCTGTATGGGGATGTCTAATTGTCTACAGTTGGGTCTTTACTCCCCATTCCCCCTCATTCACATTGGTAAAATTTTTTGGTAATGGGTCTTTGAAGCCTGATACTTGATAACATCAATACTTCATGATCATACAGGCTGTATGCTTCTTCCATGTGGATTTTGTTCCTTAATTTTCTAACTTGGTTTGTGTGGTCTTTGCCTTGTTTTGGAATCAGATCTATGCTTGCTTTATGAAATGAGGTTGCTTTCTTTTTCTCTATTCTTGAGTAGTTTGTTTAGTATTGGTGAGAAATCTTCACGACTACTTGGTATAGTTACAAGTGAAGCTCTCTGATCCTTGGCTTTTCTTCCTTGATAGTTTCTTAATGATATGATCTATTTCTTCTTTTGTTGTGAATCTGTTGAGTTTTTCAATATCTGTCTGCATTAATTTGAAAGGATGGTGTACTTCTAGATATGCCCATTTCTTTTAGATTGTCACCTTTTTTTGAGTACAATTTTTCATACCATTGTCTTATTTTTCTTCCCTTTGGATCTTTTATGATATCATCATTCTCATGGCTGACTCTGGGTATTTTCATCTCTTCTTTCCTCCCCACCCCCATCTTTGCCCCCACAGTGGTCTACTCATCTTCTCAAACTAACTTGTAGTCTTTTTGATTAATTTTATAGTTTTTGTTTTCCATATCATTTATTTCTACTCAGATTCTTTTGAATTGTTTAATGTGTTGACCTTGTCCCAGTTCTTGAAAGTGTTATGGAAGGATGTTGATTTTGGATTTTTCCTTTTTTCCCATGTGTGTTGATTGCTATAAAGTGGACTCTGATTATTGCTTTTGGTGTGTCCCAAAGGTTTTGATATGTTGTGTTATTAGTCTCCTTTGTCATGGGAATTAAAAAATATTCCTCCATATTTGATTTACTGCTCAGTCATTTTAGAGTATTGCATTCTTCATTCCTCATGTTTTTCTTTATGTTTCTATTCATTTTATTGTTAATTTCTAGTTTTATATTATGCAATCTGAGAAAATACGTTGCAGGATTTCACTAAAAATTTGTTTAAGGCATGCTTTGTGGCCTATTATGTGATCTTTTCTTGAGAATGTTCCATGTGACTTGGAGAAGTATGTATAAAAGGGGTATCCCCCCAAAAAGGAAAACACAATTTCAAAGCTATTAAAAAAAATATTTTTAAACAAAACAACCATATCACCTTCAAAGTACTCTCCATTACACGTAATAAATTTGTCAAATCTGTAATTTCATTCTTGGAGACATTTTTCAAACTCTGTTTGGATGGTTGACAGCACCTGCCTTTGTTGTTTTTCTTCACCTCTTCTACATCATCCAATTGCTGTCCTTTCATGTCCCTCTTCATTCATGAAGACAAAACGTAGTTACATGGAGCAAGGTCAAGTAAGATGGGTGGGACAAGAGGGTGTGATAGTTAAGGTTCATTGTGCCAACCTGGCTGTTAAACACATGTGGGAGATTAAGAAGGGCTGAGAGAGAAATGGCTCAGTAAGCCTTGCCTTTCTCATTCTCTGGTCACTTGCTCTCTGATGGTCAGACCAGTACGCGGCTCCCTTGGTTAGTTCTCTGCCACAGTTGGCAAGGCTCACTTCCTGCAAGACATCCCTGAGGAGAAGCCACATGGACTTAGCCTGATGTAACCCTGGGTGATGGAGAAGCCGCATGGAGACCCCTTGCCAGCGCTCAGATGCTTACACCACCACTGGATTTAAAGACTTCTTACCCCCTGGCCTGTGATGCTCCTGCATTTGGTGTCGTGTGTGTTTTGTGAGTTTGAGGACTTTGAGATCAGTGTTGGACGTATGGGCTAGGTCAGAATTCACGGCTTGGATTGGATGGGGTTAGGATGCTTTCTGAATGTACATTTACCCTTTATATAAAACACGTGTGTGTGTGTTTATGAGTTTTTGTGGATTTGTTTCCCTAGTTTACCCAGACTAACACAAGGGGCATGTTGTTTTTTTACCAAAAACCCCCACTGACATGGCTGCATGAGCAGTTGCATTGTTGTGGTTATCTAACCCGTGCCCCATCTGCCACAAATCATGTTATTTTTGTTTCACACTGTTACTTAATCTTTTCAGAGCCTCTAAATAGAAAGCTTGATTAACAGTCGGACCTGGTGGAACCAACTCCAAATACAGTATCTCCCTCACATCACATGTTTTTATTTTTTTTTTTGGGGGGGGTACCCCCTTGCATACTGTGCTTTTGTTGGCTGAAGCATTTTGTATATGTGTATGAGATACTGATTGTATTGTAGAGCCCTTTTCTGCCTTTATTGAGTTTTCCATTCCGTGAGGGTTTGATTGATATTTTAAAGGCCTTTTGTTCGGTGCATATATGTTTACTATTGTTATGTTTTCTTGAACTTTTATTTCCTTTATCATTATGTTGTGTCTATTCTTACCTCTTATTTACTTTTTTTCTGCTGCCTGCCTTCACCTCCACCTGTCATCTCACTGAGTCGAGGGCCACCTCTTTATTATTTATTGGCCTTGAAGTCTGTTTTCTCAGCGATTAATATTGATTAATTAATTCTGCATTCTTTTGGTTGCTGCTTGCTTGGTATGCTTTTGTCCAGCCACTGATTTCTAGTTTGTGTATGTCTGTGTTTCTGGAGTGTGTTTCTTTCTTTCTTTTTTTTTTTTGGGGGGGGGCATCACTGCTCTCCGGTGGTGGGAGTAGGAGGCCCAGCCCCACTGCTGGAATTGAACCTCCGTCCCAGTGGGCCGCAGTCCCGCGCACAACCACTATGCCACCAGGGCTCAGCCCCCTGGAGTGTGTTTCTTGTAGGAAGCATATTTATGGGTTTTCTTTTCTTATCCATTCTGTACTCCCTACCTCTTTACTGGTGCTTTCAATCCATTAACAGGCAGTGAAATTGATATGTATATATTCATTACTGTCATTTTGCCTTGTATTTGCTGTGTGTGTGTGTGTGTGTGTGTGTGTATGCTGAGATTAGATTTATTTTTCTTCCTGTATTTCTTTGTTGTTTTGGATGTTTCTCTACGTGGGTTGGTTTTTGTTAAGACTTGTCTTATATGTTGGTGTCAGGTTTGTTTGCTGTTGTTGATTTTTGGCTGTAGTACATTCATGAATGTTTTTTGTAATGGTGGTCTTTTAAAAAAATTCTCTTAATTTCTCTTTGAAAATAATTTTTATAGTACATTCATGAATGTTTTTTGTAATGGTGGTCTTTTAAAATTTTCTCTTAATTTCTCTTTGAAAATAATTTTTATAGTACATTCATGAATGTTTTTTGTAATGGTGGTCTTTTAAAAAATTCTCTTAATTTCTCTTTGAAAATAATTTTTATAGTACATTCATGAATGTTTTTTGTAATGGTGGTCTTTTAAAAAAATTCTCTTAATTTCTCTTTGAAAATAATTTTTATAGTACATTCATGAATGTTTTTTGTAATGGTGGTCTTTTAAAAAAATTCTCTTAATTTCTCTTTGAAAATAATTTTATTTCTCCATCATATTTGAATGACATTTTTTGCTGGATACAAGATTCTCTGCTGATTTTTCTCCCTTCTGGACTCTATACACATGACTCCATTGCCTTTTTGTCTATGTGGTTTCTGCTGAAAAATCGGTGTTTACTATAATTGCTGTTCCTTCAAATGTAGTTGTTCCTTTTTCTCTGACTGCTCTTAGAATTTTTTCCTTGCTGTCATTGTTAGACATTTTGACTACAGTGTGCTGGAGAGTTTTCCTTTTGTGATCTTTTTTGATTTTTTTTTTTAACTTCCAGGAGAGCTATCTTTTGATTCTTTTGGCAATGAGGAAAACTTTATTTCAAGGGTTTGTAGACGATTCTGTGTGGATTCTTTTCCTGGAATCCCTATAAAATGTTGTTTGAATTGACGTATGTATGGATCATGAGGGGAGGTGTATGAGTACCCAATAAAATGATTCATTAAAAAAAGGGGGGGGAAGGGAAAGGAGAAGCATGTATATACCAAGGGCTCAAGTGGAAAGTGTTTGGAAATGAGTGTGGCAGCATGTGTGCAAATGTGCTTGATTCAGATGATGTATGGAATGTTATAATAGCTGTAAGAGCCCCCAATAAAATATTAAAATGGGAAAAAAACTGTTGTTTGTTCCTCTTGATGCTGTCCATATTGCAAGTTCATTATTTATTTATTTATTTTTTGTGGACATTACTGCCTCTGGTGGTTGTGGATGCTACCTAGCTGCCGCTGCATTTGAACCGCCAAGCCCGCGGGCTTCAGTTCCGCACTCAACCACTTAAGCCACCGGGGCTCAGCCCTGTAAGTTCATTTTTTGGTAAATGCATAACCTGTGTAATCTCCAGCATTTCACTTCGGTCTGGGTGTTGTTAGGTTACTGTCCCCATTTGCTTTCTACTTGAGTCCTTGGTATCAGGTCCACATTCCCTCCCTCTTTCTCCACTCCCTCCCTCCCTCATGTACCCTTGATAATGTATAAATTATTTGGTCATGTCTTAAACTGTCCGATGTCACCCTTCACCCACTTTTCTGTTGTCCGTCCCCCAGGGAGGAGGTAATATGTAGATCCTTATCATCGGTTCCCCCTTTATATCTCACCTTCCTCTCACCTTCCTGGTATCACCACTCTCACCACTGGTCTTAAAGGGATGGTATGTCTTGCATTCCCTGTGTTTCCAGTTCCTATCTGTACCACTGTACATCCTCTAACCAGATTTGTGAGGTAGAATTGGGATCATGATCATGTGGCGAGAGGAAGCATTTATGAACTATAGGAAAATAATATGTTCCATCGTTGCTACACTGCACCCTGACTGGCTCGTCTCCTTCCTGTGACCCCTCTGTAAGGGGATTTCCAGTTACCTACAGAAAGCCTTTTGGTCCCTAATCTCTTCTCTCTTTCACAATGATAAGATTTTTATTCTTTGATGTCTAATACCTGATCCCTTTGACTCCTCGTAGTCACACAGGTTGGTGTGCTTCTTCCATGTGGGCTTTGTTGATTTTGAACTAACTGGCTGCTTATTTACCTTCAAACCTTTAAGACCTCAGATGCTATATCTTTTGATTGCCAGGCACTATCAGCTTTCTTCACCACATTTGCATATGTATCCACTTTGTCTTCAGCAATCCCAAAGTGTTCACGCATTGAGGAAGTACTTGAGGGGAAGCCCACTGTCCACCTACTGCCCTAATACTGAGCCTATAAATATATGCACGTAGATCTGTTTTCCCAGCATCATGTATAAATATGTTTATATATGTGCTTGCCTATATTTAGACCTCTATAAATGCCCTTAACCTCATGGGCCTTTCTTCTATTTCCTTTTACTTTCCTCTTGTCCCACTATCATGCTCAGCCTTTATTTGGGTTTCAGTGAGTTATCTCTGTGATGTTAACCTTGATTAAGCCTTACTGGGCCTTCTATACCCTCCTTGCTATCATTTTTGGATAACTTGTTCCTTTTTGCCTGGGTTGGTCAACATCACTCATTTCCCTCATCTCCCACTCTCCTGTGTCCCCCTTGATCCATCAGTCCCATTGTTTTCTCCTCCAGACTGTTTATTCATGTTATCTTATCTAGATAGACCTGCAGAGATAATATGCACAAAAAATAAGATATAGCAAAACGAAGTGACAAAGGTAAACAAAATGACAAAAAAAAAAAACCCAAAAATAATTCTTTAAGTAGTTCAAGGTATGCTGAGCCCTGGTGGTGTAGTGGTTGTGTGCAAGACTGTGGCCCACAGGGTTGATATTTCAAATCCAGTGGCAGCTCTCCAGGAGCAAGGTTGGGCTTCCTAATCCCACCAGGGAGTGATGCGAAGAAAAAAAATAGTTCAAAGTCTGTTTTTTGACCTCTAGTAGTGTCCTCCCAGGCGGAGTCCACTGGGGTGCTACCCCCTGACCCCAATGTCTATCCTTGGCACTTCCTCAGGGACCTCCCTGCTTTGTTCACCCCTCCACTCTGCCATACTCCCTTAGTATTCAGCCTTTGTGTAGTGGGGTCAGACCAGGTGCAATCCTGGCATGGTCCACAGTGTTCTGTCCTATAGGGCCATGGTTCAGCAAGTATGTCATGCCTCATAGGGGGGACAGCCATAAGGTCCAGTCTGTGCATAGGCGGTCTGTTCATATGGTCCATTCTGAGCAGATATATCGTCCTCAAGACTTGGTGGGCCAGGATTCGCTCCACTCTTCCTACCCTTTCATTTGCTCCCATGTGCTCTGATCAGACATGTCTCTCTTCCCGACCTGCAGCTTCATTGCTGTCCTCTGAAGTAAATTCTCCTGTCCACATAGTTGGGATTGGGGCTGGGCCTTATGGCACAGTGATCGAAGAGAGTTGTCTGTATAATTTCTATTCCCTTGAATTTACACAGGTTTGACTTGTATCCCAATATGTAGTCTATCTTTGAGTATGTGCCATGTGGGCTTGAAGAGAATGTGAATTTTTGCATTTGGATGAATAGTTCTGAAAGTATCAGATCAACTTGTCCAGTTGTGTCGTTTAGCGCTGTAGCCCCCTGTTGAATGATCTGTATCCTTCAGAGAGTATATATTAAAGTCACTGACTATAATTGTTGAGCCTCTGATTTCTTTTTTCATCTTTTGGAGTTTTTGATTTACCAATTTTGCAGGTCTCTTCTTGGGTGTGTACGTATTTATTATGCTCAGTGGTTCTTGGTCTACTTTTTCCCTAAGCATTCTATAGTGCCCCTCCTTGTCTTTTGTTATGGCCCGTACATTAAGATCAATTTTATCAGATTTTAAGATCACTGCCCTGCTTTTTTTGTGTTGCGGGCTGCTTGGCACGTTTTTCTCCAGCCTTTAATTCTCAACCTGTTTTTTTCTGCCAGCTTGAGATGTTTCTCTTGTCAGCAGCTGATTGACGGGTTATGTTTTCTTATCCGGGGTTTTAATACCTGAGTTCAGGCCATTGACATTCAGGGTTACTACATCCATCTGTGGACTCTGTGATGTCACCTTGTACCTTTGTGTTGGGTGTTTTCCTACCTACTTATTTTATCTGTTTTGTGTTGTGTGTGTGTGCTTCATTCTTGCCTTCTTTCCACTATTGAGCCAATGCTATCATTAGGGCTGTTTTCCCTTTGTCGCCTTATGGGTGGAGATGTTCTATGTGATGGTCTCTTACTCACACTCGATGACTCGTGTTGATATTCTGCCCATAATGGAACATCAAGGATCTTTTGTAGGGCTGGGTTTCTTTTTACGTATTCTTTGAGTTTTTCCTTGTCTGGGAAGACTCTTAGTTCTCCATCTATGTTATAGATATTATGGCTGGGTATAGTATTCTTGTGTTTACATTATTTTCCTTCAACTTTTGGAATATTTTACTCCATTTCCTCCTATTCTTCATTGTGTCTACTGATATGTCTGAACATACTCTTATTTGGGTACCTTTATGCATGACTATTTGCTTTTCCCTAGCTGCTCTTAGGATCTTCTCCTTTTTCCCATTGTTAGGTAATTGAACTATCATGTGTTTCAGTGACTTCTTGGGATTCAGTTTAGCTGGTGTTCCTTCAGCCTCCTGAATGGTTACCTGATTTTCATTTATTAAGTTGGAGGAATTTTCTCCTCTAAGAACTCCCTAACTATTTTCACTGTTGACTTTTTTGTTGTTCTGTTCTAGTAATCCATTTATTCCAATATTGTTCATCTTAATAGCATCAGACATGGCTCTCAAGTTTTTTCCTGTCTTATCCAACTGCTTTTCCCATTGTTTTCCCTGTTGTTCCTGATTTAAGAAGAAAATAGTGATTGGCCTAAGCTTTTCTTCATAGTAGTTTTTTCTATTTTCATTTTATTTCAGAGCATCGTGGGCTACAAAAATTACCTTGCAGGCCACATGCGGCCCACAGACTGCCAGTTTGACACCCCTGCTTTATGTCACTGGTGTGATTCTATGCCTCCTCAAGGCTGTTGGCAAAGTGTATCAATTTGCTACTGGAGTTTGTGATTTCATCCCTTAAGTCTTGTATTTCTCTTTGATGTGTTGCCTTTATGTTTTCTATCATTTTATCCTTTTTATGTATTGCATTCCTCATATCCTATATGACTCCAAGTAACACTTGGAAAATTTTTTCCTGTGGCAGGTCAATATATGCTTCTTCAATGCACATCGTTAGGTTCATGACTTCTGGCATTATCTTCTGTTTCTCTTGCTTTTTCCTTTAGGCTGTTGAGACTGGTTTATATTTACATGCTGTTTTAGAGGAACCCGGAGAAATCTTCCATAGTCAGTGAACACTGGGCTCTCTCTTGGGGGACCCGAAAAAGTGCTTTTACAAACTACCGACTGGTAGCTGCACTGGGAGGTCGGGCTACCACTGCATCTTTCTGTGGTTTCACTCTTACTCTAGCTGACTGCTATTTCGTTACTTCAAATGTGATTGATAGTCCTCTCATGGGACACTGGTTGGGTGGTTGTGGGTCCATGAGTGTGAGGTTTCACTGGCTCACCTCTAAGTAAGCTGTAGTGGTTTGTGTCACGAAGCCTTTAGTGCCTTGGTTGGCATGTGGTGTTTACCTCTGCAACTGGAGTGCCGCAGAGGGTGTGTGGTTGTATCCACCTTGGTGTAGAGCACTGTAGATGGCAGATGGAATTACCCTAGTCAGAGAGATCACCATGAAGATTGGGTAGATGTTCTCACAGCTGCATGGAGCACCAACAGCAGTGGGCAATAGTTCCCCCAGTCACTTGTAGGGCTTCAGGGTGTAGACTGGTGTTACCCCAGCTGTTACCTTTGGTTTTATGAAGATAAAAGAAAGAGTTGGACTGATCTTCCCGGAACCTCCCCCTCCAAAAAAAGGCAAAGAGGACTATGTAATAGAAGTTTAGAGAATAAAATTAAAGGAAGAAAGAGCAAGAGTCAAAAGTATTGAAACTAAAATTTGAAACAACATTGCTAGAATCAGAAGTGGAAGAGTAATGTGTGTTTGTTTTGGCTCTAATCTCTATCCAGAAGCTTTGTCTGTGGTGCTGGTGCTAACTTGTGGCATAATGGTGTATTGAGGGGCTAAAAGAAAAGAAGTATTAAATTGAAATTTTAAAGTTTAATAATAAGAACAACAGCAATAATAATCTTTCTGTCTCTATGTAGACCAACAAATGAGGAAGCCCTGTGTGTTAGTCAGGGTTGACTAGAGAAACAACATCATAGACACTCATGTGTACAAGGAAGAGGTTTATGTATCAATTCAATTCAATTGAATTCAAAATCAATTCAAATTGAGAAAGCATTACATTTCCACTGAGTGGAAAATCTTGTGGATCCACTGGCAGTGGAAGCATCTCAATTCTGGCAGATGTGTGAATTCTCAGACTCCAGGGCACTAGCATAACTTCATGTGTCTTGTCAGCTGGAAGACAAAATAGACCTCACTGGATGAGGCCTTCATTTATCTCTATGGCACCTTTAAATGAGGTTATCAATCTGCAACCTGATTGATAGGCTAGATTCCACCCCTTCCCACATTGACACCAGATTATGTAACTTCACATCCTGATTAAGGATGAATTATAAAAATAGTGCAAGACTTTGGTTTAAAAAAAGGAGGGTATAGTAACTATTGAATACACAGCAACAACGATACCAGCAAAGAATCAAGTAGGTTTTAGACCTTGTCCTGAAGGAAAATCAGGACTGTGGGGAACTGTGGGGGAATAGAGGTCTTTTGCAAAGTTTGAGAGCATGTCTTATTTTAGTTCTTTGTGTTCTTTTTGGATCGCTGGGTGGGGTTGAGTTTAAGGCTAGAGGAATGATTTTGATGTCTGGTAGAGTTGAGTGTCCTCTGGTGAATCAGGTTGGAGGGGGAAGGGTTCATTCTTTTCATATGATGGAGGTGATGAGATGATGTTTGGGGAGTGGGGTTTTTACTTGCCACCTATCTAGAGGGTCTAGAATGGAAGGATGAAGCAATAGTCTTTTCAGAGTGCAGGTTGTTTATCTAAGTGGCTTGGGGTGCCCTGTTGGTGTGGTGACCAGGGTTGGTTTGTGAGATAGCTGTTGATTTCTCAGTTTTTGAGGAGAACCCCCCCCCCCCCCCCAAATTGGAATTGTACTGGGCAGAGCAGACCTTTTGTAGTGAGCATTTTCCCTGATAGGCAAGCACCCAACAACTTGCTCTGAATTAGTGTACCTAGTGATGCTGCCTGGAAATGTTCCCTCTGTTGACAGTAAATTTTTTTCCTAAAAGCAGTTTTGCTTGAAGCTCTTTTTTTTTTTTTTTGCGATGGCTGATTGAAGAGAACAGCAAGACTGTCAAATTTCGTTTCAAGCTCGGGAAAAATGCTGCAGAAATGATTGTAGTGTTAAATGCACCTTACAAGGACAGTGCTATGGGAAAAACTCAAGTGTGTGAGTGGTTTCCTTGTTACAAAAAAGGTGAAATACTGATTGATGACAAACCTTGTTCTGGATGTCAACTTTACGAATGGATGGAAATATTGATTCACATTTGGAGTTTGTTTTACCAGGTCAGACTATTAATCAAGCTTTTTGTTTAGAGATTCTGAAAATATTGCATAGTAGTGTGCAAAAAAAGGTCTGATTTGTGGCAGATGAGGGGCTAATTTTACTACCATGACAATGCACCTACCTACTCATGCAGCCATCTCAGTAGGTCAGTTAATGGCAAAAAACACCACGCCACACTTGCCCTATACCCTGACCATGTTCCACGTGACTTCTTTTTTGTTTCCGTGAATGCAGAGGGACATGAAAGGACAGCAATTTGATGTCATAGAAGAGATGAAGAAAAATATGAGGCATGGGAGGTGCTGTCAGCCATCCAAATAGTGGAGTTTAAAAATACTTCCAAGAATAGAATTGCAAATTTGACAAATGTATTAAGTGTAATGAAGAGTATTTTGAAGGTGATAAGGTGGTTTTGAAAAAAAAAATTGGGTTTTTTTTTTGGGGGGGGGGGGACGCCCCTCGTATCTTGTACCTCAACTTAGAGAGCCCTCTTAGACTCTTGTCTTGTGCTAAATCTTCCTGCCTGTGCTATGTAAAGCTGCTGGCGCAGGTGTTTCACCTATATGCCTTGGAGGATGCCTTCCCACGTGCACCCACCAGTTGAGGGATGTGCCCTGTTTTTAGACTGTCTGGAGGCCATTATGTTTTAAAATCAGCGAATTGACTAATTCTGTCAGTTCTGTGAGCTCAGCTTCCCTTCCCCTCTTGGCCCTCTCCTTGTATTTTTATCCTAATATCTCGCTGCTGGGCCAAGTGAGTGTTGTCTGTGAACAAAGACAAAAGGGGAAAAAAATTAAAAGCCCACGAATGACCTTGCTTTTGGTTCTGAGGGTTGTGCAGCGCTGTTCCCTTAGGATGGAGACTTAGTTTTGTCCAATGAGTCTGGAACTCCCCCAGCTTGTGTGGAGAGTTAGCCTATTCACTATTTACACCACTTCAGGCTTCCCTGTGGTTTTCCTCATGTGGTTGGTAGCCTGTATTATATCTTCTACTGGGGAAGTATGGTTGCCAGGGGATCAGAATGGAGTTGCCGTGTCTGGGGCAGAGAGAAAAGCTTATTTTTGCTTCTATCATCCCCAGGCTGATCACACAGAGCGATGGCCCTGCATTGCAGGAGTCAGCTGTCCTAGCTAGTTTTGGGACTGGGAAAAATCAGTCAGACAAGTTGGGGAGCTGCACTCCTCTGGCTTGTGCAGACGGCCGATGACAAAGGAGAGTCTGTTGACATGCAAAGCTGCTGTTTTACTTTAAAAAAAATTGTGTACTTTATCTTTATGTTGAGAAGCTCATCAGGAAGTGTAAGCTATCCCTCTCTATGCCTCTTCTGGGTTGATTTCTGAGAAGTCCATCCTGTGGTTGCTCTCTGGTAGCCATTTTCCTCCTGGACCTAAAAGTGTACTATAAACTGCATTTCTTTCATTGAACAAGTAAAACACGAATTAGGAGCCCTGGTGGTGCTGTGACTAAGTGCTTTGCTGTTAATCCAAGGTTGAACTGTTCGAAACTCACCAGTAGCTCACTGATAAAGAACACAATCAACTTCCATAAAGATGACCACCTAGAAATCTTAGAGGCCAGTTCGATTCTGTTCTTTAGGGTCATTATGAGTTAAAAGATACTTAACAGAAACAGAGAGGAAGTTATCTGTGAATCATATGTGAAAAGCTGCCTGTGAGTTTTATTGAAGGAGAACACAACAGGGAGCAAAGTGGATGTGGAGTTCGTGAAGTCCAGTGGGGAAGGTACTTTGCTCCTTGAAGCTTGTTCCTTCATTACTAGTAGAAAATTTGACCAGATAGACAGTGGGAAAATAAATTTGCGTTAAAGTAGAAAAAAAGTGAATTGTTTTTTTTGAAAAGGAGCTCTAAAGTTAAAAAGTAAAGTCAACGTAGGTTTCCCGAGTTTGAACACAAGTGCTCACACAAGCCGACAGGTTTGCCTGTGAACACAATTAGTAGGTCAACACTAGACACATAAGAATGGGAATAGAAAGAAAGAAGGTCTGTAAAGTAGACTAGAGCAATTCCATGGAGATTAAAAAAAGAAAGAAAAGTGAAACAAGGGTCATCTGTGAACTGCAAAGTGAAGTCAGTGATTTTCCAGTACTGAAGCTATAATGTCAGATTGTAGGACATGAAGTAGGTTAGAATTTAGCAAATATATTTGAAAGAAACAGGATTTACTTTGAAACAATAAGCTGCTAGTGTCAAGCAAAAGGAGCCCTGATGGCTCAATGAGTAAGCATTGGGTTATTAATCACAAAGTCAGCACTTTAAGTCCGCCAATCATGTTTTGGGAGAAAGATTAGGCCATCCGCTCTAATAAAGATTTATAGTCTTGAAAACCTGAAGTAATTCTGCTCTGTCCTCGAGGATCGCTCTGAGTTTGAGTTGACTCAATGGCAGTAGGTTTGGTTTTGGTTTGAGGTTAGTATTAAGGATGTGATGATAATCATTTCTATTTTAGCAGCCCATTTTAATATGAATAATATATGAAAGCATATCTTGGCCCCAAAGCATATTTTTTAGATTCTAATAAAATTTGTTATGCTGAAGAGATTATGTTGATAAGTACACAGGAAAAAATTTTTTTTCACCTGATAAATCTTTGTATGGAAATTTTTGTTTATTGGACATACTTTTTCCTTATTAAAATTAGGCACTTATAGAAAGAACTTAGATGACCATCAATTAATGTGATGGATGAATAAAATGTAGTGTGTCCATACAATGGAATATATTATTCACTAATGAAAAGAGGTGAAGTACTACATTAGGTATGAAACATGCATCACTGAAGAGATTGGTCACACACACACACACACACACACACACACACAAAACCCGCATTGTTTTTCAGTTAGGTGAAGTGTTCAGAACATGCAAAACTCTAGAGATAAAAATATGTCAGTACTTAGCTTAGGATAAGGCATGAAGTAGGTTGGAAGGTATTGGGAAGGAGGGATAATGGTTGTTGGATTTCTTGAGGTGCTAAACTGCTGTAAAATTGATTGTAATGAATGAACAACTCTGTGAGAATAATTAAAAAACATTTCACTGTATACTTTAAATTGGAGACATGTATGATATTTATTTTACCTTAAGAAAGTTGTTAATTTTTAAATTAGTCATTTAAAATAATTTTTAACTTAAAAGCATCAAGAGTAAAATAATTATTATATTGAGCTCGAATTACCCTTTTACTGAAATCAGGGGATAATTATTCCAGTGCCTTTGTGGGAAAAGTAGTTCTCAGATGAATTTAACTCGTAAATGTCTGCTGTAAGTATTGTGTTCTGTTAAGATTTATTTACATGGGATCAAATTGATAATAATTTTTAATTAAGTTAATAACTTAATAGTTACTTATAATCACATATAAAGTTTAGGGGGCAGTGAATTTATAGTACTGCGGAAGAAGCAACTTGGAAAAGAAAGGTGGATTTGAAATTCTGTTCTTGTCTGCTCTTCTCCCCACTATTATTGAAAACCTTTCTGTAGATCCTTCTATCAAAACATTTACTGAGAGCAGTTGAACATTATCTATTTCTTTGGTTTCATTCCCACTATTGCCAAGTAAATTCCAACTCCTAAAGACACTGCAAGTTACGACTTACGAGTTGTTAAGAGTGCCAAGTCTCAGGTTCTACCTGTATAGATTTTAAATTCACTAGACCTGGAATTGGATTGGGGTTTTTTTGATTCATATCAGAAAGTAGTTTGATTTATATTTTTATCTTTTCTTACTAATCTTGGTGTTCTCTTTTTGATCGCCTCACTAAGACTCAAGTAAGGAATGATGCAATACAGAAAATCAATGTTTCCAGGAGTCTTTGATTTTCATCCAGCCCTTACCAGTCAGTACCACCAGGACTTCTTCAAATTATGACTGGATAATGTCAATTCCCCCTACAGACTGAAGAAGGGGTAGTGTTTAGGTGAGGAAACTGTCTATTTTCTTGTTAAAATTAATAGGGAATGTCTTTTGAGTAAAGAAATCCATGCAGAGATTATAAATTATAGGTAAACAGATACCTCTCACCTTTTAATCAGGTCATACGCACATGTATTGTTTACTGTATTAGAGCATAACCGAGTAACTGCTTCTATGATTATTTCTAATATTTGTAAGATGCATTGTTAGCATTTTTCTGCAAGTGCTATTTTAAAAAGTTAATTGTTGCTTGTCGTAAGAACTAGTTCCTAGTTTTAAAAGATTTAAAGTGTCCTTCTTAAACACATTGAAGATGATTTTATGTTTATTTATTTATTTTGTGTGTGTGTGTGTGTGTGTGTGTGGGCATCTTTGCCTCTGCTGATCATGGGTGCTACCCAGTGCTGCTTCTGAGAACTGCCACTGGATTTGAACCGCCAAGCCAGTGGGCTGCAGTCCCGCACTCAATGACTTATGCCATCGGGGCTCAGCATGACGATGATTTTTTTAAATATTAACAAAGGTTTCATTTGTTTTACCCTTTTGTGTTGAATTGTGCTTCTCTCAAGTTGGATGATGCAAAATAAAGTTTTTTAAGAATAAATTTTAATCATCTTATTTTTGTTATGCTGTTGAGAACACACCAAATAAACAATTCCTATATGTTCCTAGATGTACACCTCAGGGACATATTTACATTCTTTCAGTTGTTTAACCATTTCCACCTTTCTTTTCCAAGTTGCTTCTTAAGCAGTACTATAAATTCACTGCCCCTAAATTTTATATGTAATTTTAAGCTGCTGTTATCAATCTGATCCTATTTAAATAAATCGTAACAGCAGACATTTACTAGTTAAACTAAAATAATATTTGATTTAAAGAAGACTTTAATAGTTATTTTCAGTTTAAAGGTTTAAGGATTATCTCAGAGCAATATTTCCAGGAGTTCATATAAGTTCCCTGCCTCCAAAATATGATTCCAAGAGAATTTGAAATTCTGTGCTTATTCTGTACTTCTCCCCATTATTAATCAAAATCTTTCTGCAGATCCTTTGATCAAAACATTTACTGATAGCACTTGGACATTATCTATTTCTTTGGTTTTATAGAAAAGGAAAGTAGTTGTTCATGGAGACTATTATCCACATATTCAATTTTTTACTTGACTCTCCTATTGCTCCCAAAGGTAGTGAATTCAGCTGAGTGTTTTGATGGGTGAGTCCACAGAATGTCTCTCTGGTAGAGGAAAATGACCAGGTGCTTGAGGGCTATCTGGTAATTCGCATTACATCCGTGGGAAGCAGCTCTGTCACTTTGGCATGAAGGTCTACCTCAAACAGATTATGAGACTGGTTTCACTGGTGGCTTCTATGCAGTATCAGTTAACACAGCCTAGAAATGTGGACAGGAATGATTTTTAACAGGAACCTAAGTGATTCAGCTGTTCTCTGTACCAGAATTTGAGAACCATTTTGGTAGAGGGTTCAGCCAAGTACAGAAAGTCTATCACTAGCTCTTAGCATCTATCTCTCCTGGGCCTGCTGATCCAGCCTTAGTTTTATCCAGTTTTGTTTTGGGCTGTTTTATTGATATTAAGGAGTTTGAAATTACATTGGAACCACTCTGGGCAGCTGCCTACTGAAAGGTGCAATGTTTTTTCTTGATTGTCTCTGCACTACTGAATGGAAGAGTTGGAATTCAAAGTTGTGTCTCTTTGTATCCAAGCTGGCGTTTTTTTTTTTTTGGCATCACTGCCCTCCGGTGGTGGGAGTAGGAGGCCCAGCCTTTGCTCGAGCTGGAATTGAACCTCCAGTGCGCAGTCCCGCACACAACCACTACGCCACCGGGGCTCAGCCCCAAGCTGGTGTTTTTTTTTGTATGCCATCATGCCATTGTTCAAAATTTCATTTTCTAAAAGTGATCCTTCACTAAGTCCTGGCATTACATGGTTTTAGAATCTTATTTACTTTAAAAAAAATCATTTTATTGGGGGCTCCTACAAGACCTCTCACAATCCATACATTCATACATTGTGTCAAGCACCTTCATACACCTGCTGCCATCATCATTCTCAAAACATTTGCTTTATACTTGAGCCCTTGACATAAGCTCTTCATCTTTTCCCTTCACTCCCTGCTCCCCCCTTCCTCATAAACCCTTGATAATTTATAAATTATTATTATTTTGTCATATTTGACACTGCCGATGTCTCCCTTTGCCCATTTCTCCCCTGTCTCTCCTCCAGAGAGGAGATTATATGTAGATCCTTGTAAGCGGTTCCCCCCTTCTACCCTACCTTCCCTCCACCCTCCCTGTATCGCTACTCTTAATACTGGTCTGGAAGGGTTCATCTACTGGATTCCCTGTATTTTCAGTTCCCATCTGTACCAGTGTACCTCTTCCAGTCTAGCTGGATTTATAAGGTAGAAATGGGATCATGGTGGTGCGGGGGAGGTAGCCTTTAAAAACTAAAGTGGTGTGCTTCATCATTGCTTCACTGCACCCTGACTGGCTTGTCTCCTCCCCATGACCATACCACCCTGAATGCACCTGAGCTCGTCTTACCTGCTTTTTAATGCTCTCAACCTGTTTCTTGACTATATGACTTAGAGCAAATTATTTTAATCCTCTGTGTTTTATTCAGAAAGATAGGGTAAGAATAAGGTCTCAATGCCAAAAGTGAATTATATAGGACAAAGTAGAATTACCCGTAGGGTATAAATATTTATCGGAGCAGAACGCTTCATTTTTCTCCCTGAGGCATGGATGGTAGGTTCGAACTACAGATGTTGTGATTAATAGTCCAGTGTGTAACTCAGTATGCCACCAGAACTTCTACTTAATAATTTTGATAATATAATGTACTTTAAATTATTGTACAGTCACTGACACTTTGTATGTACTCAGAAGTTTTTATAAGTCTCCTTTTTTAACAGTAAATTTGAGCATCTTTATATGTATTAGTGCATAGAGAATTACCAGTGTTTAATGGCATACTCTCATTTTTGAAAACTTATAATATGTTTAGTTCTTTGCATAAATTACCTTATGTAATCTTTACAACAATCTTACGTTGTAGCTGTCATTTTTATTCCCATTTGATAGGCATTGATGTGGATTAACTTGCCCAAGATTGTATAACAAATAAGTAGTGGAGCCAGGATATGAACTTGGAGACTGTCTTTTTAAGCAAAGTATTATACTGTCTTCCTGTTTTTATAGAAACACATGGGGCTGAGCCCTGGTGGTGTAAGTGGTTGAGTGCGGGACTGCAGCCCGCGGGTTTGGCGGTTCAAATCCAGCTGTGGCTCTCAAGAGCAGCGCTGGGTAGCTCCCACGACCACCAGAGGGCAGTGATACCCCCCCCCCCCAAAAGAAACAAAAACAGAAACACGTTACCAGCTTTCATTTGAGTTTTTTTTCCCTTGGGCTATAGTACATTTTCTAACCTTTATATGTATTTTTGTGGAAGGAATGAATAACTTACAGCAGTATCTGAATATTTGCCTTATGACAGCTCCTAAATTGTTTCCACTAATGAAAACCTTGTACTGATGATCTCTTTTCTTTTTTTCTTGAACTCCCTTGGTTTTTCAGTTCTGCCCACTTTACTTTGAAAATAGAGATAGTATTCTTTTTTTTGGAGGGGCATCACTGCCCTCTGGTGGGAGTAGGAGGCCCAGCCTTGCTCCTGGAGAGATGCTGCTGGATTTGAACTGCCAAACCAGTGGGCTGCAGTCCCACACACAACCACTACGCCACCGGGGCTCAACCAATAGTACTTACTCGTATAAGAGTAGCATATTCTAATATTTTCCCTGCCACATGTATACGTTCCAGTGGGTTGCTAGTTTTATTATTCAGACACTCTTCCTTACACACACACACACACACACACACACACAACTTTTTTGTCTGTTAGAGTTAGAAGTTTCTGGAAGAGAAGTGTTAAAATTTCTATTGTGACTTGGTGATGTAATTTTCCCCTTATAATTCTGGAAGGTGTAATATTAGCTAATTTGAGGTTACAGTGTTAGATGTTTTCAAATTCATAAGTATTTCTTTTTAAAATGCTTCTTTTATCCTTCTAAATACTCTTTCCTTTAAATTTATTTGTTGTCTTGCTTCTTTGTTTGTTTTTGGGGCATTACTGCCCTCTGGTGGTGGGAGAAGGAGGCCCAGCCTTGCTGCTGGATTTGAACCTCCAACCTAGTGGGCCGCAGTCCCACGCACAACCACTACGCCACTGGGGCTCAGCCCAGTTGTCTTGATATTATTAGACATTTCTGTATTTTCTTGGCATGCACACTTTGATTCCTTTAATTTGTGTCTGTGTTGTTTTGTTGGTGGTGTACATATTTTTGTGGAAGGAATGATAAATAATATATAGCATTCTTTTAAAATTCCATCTGAAAGTTTTTAATAGATATTTTACCCTTTTATGTTCATTATAAGGATTTTGGGTTGTGTGATTGATATGTGGTCAGCTATAAACCAAAAGCTCTATGTTTTGAACCGTTTTGGCCATCTGCTTCAGTAAAGGTGACAGTCTAGGAGATCCTGTGAATAGTATTCCTCTCTCTTATAAGGTTGTTACGTCAGAATTGATTCGTTAGCAGTGGCAGTGGGTTACTGAGATAATTCCAATTCACAATGACCTTATAGAGGTTTTGAAGGCTGTTAACCTATGTCATTCTTTGTGGGGTGGCTAGTGGTTTTGAATTGCTAACCTTGTGATTAGCAGTCCGGTGCTTATCTGCCTATCTACAAAAGACAATTTTGTTGAACATGTCTCTGCATCAACGATACCCATTGTAAATACTCAGGCCAAGGAGGTTCAAACTTAGAATAAGTGCTTGGACTTTAAAGATAGTAAAATTTTCTCCTGTTTCTAAGACAATGATTAATTTAGCTTTTGATGGCTTGTTGTATATAAAACTGACAGGCAGACAAAAGACCTAGTTTTGATTTGATTATGCTATCTCATGCCCATGATGTTGTTTAATTAGCTTTGAGTCACCTGGGAAGTTGGGAAAACCATTTGCCTTCAACTAGCAAAATTCATGGAAAGGTGCCACAGACAGTGAAACCTATGATTTTTCATCAATTTTTCATCAACTTGTCTTGATTCTGAAATTGCACATTTACAACATTAGCTCAGCTCGACTCACTGCCATCAAGTCACTGTGGATTCGCAGCAACCCTGTAGGACTGGGCAGAGCCGCCCATGTGGATTTCTGAGACTGTAACTATACAGAAATAGGAAGCTGCATCTTTCTCCTAGAATGGCTCAGAGGTTTGAACCGCAGAGCTTTGCAGTTAGCAGGCTAATGCATTACCACTACATCACCACAGCTCCTCTACAACATTAGCTAGCTAATAAGAATTAATTTTGATTCAGTAGGTAGTTAAGAAAAAATATTAGTAATGACAGTAGTTTCAGATTTAATCAAAATAGAGTAAAATTATTTTGGATTTTAAACTTTTAAACAATTTTATTTTATAGAAATGTCTTACCATTTAAAATTATTTCTAAGAGTACAGTAAATTAGTATTAATTGTATTTACCATATTGTGTAACCATCACCAGTGTCTTTTCAAAAGTTTTGCAAACAAACTTGGTATATTGCCCCTCTCTCCCAAACCCATCCTCCTTACAGGTTTTCTTTCTATGTATTTAACTTTTTGTTTTTAATTTTTACATCTTTTAAAATATTAGTTATATTATTTAATCTATGTGTGCATTAGTTTTCTCATTTCAAAATGGAAATTATACTCATACTCTTACAATATGGAATCTTATTAAATGTTTACAAATCAAGTCTTTAAGCCACTCTGATAAAGTCACTGTACTTTAAACTATTGTCATAATAATGTTTTAAATAAGTAGTTTAAATGTGAAAATGTCTAGTATAAAATTGTTGAGTTAAATGTTATGAAAACTTTGTATTCTGTTGATGAAATGAAAATGCTGTATATTCTCAAGGATTACCAATTTCACTTATGGGTTAGGCTTAGTTTTTCCTTTCTTTCAATATTCTGTCTGGAAACCCAGAATAATCTTTTCTTATTTTATTAGTTTAACTGGCAGGCACAGGAGATATGCCTGATAAAAACCTCTATTCTTAAAAGAATCACCAAGAAATAAGAAATGTGATGGTTTTCACCCTAGAAAATGTCTCCTTTTTCTTTTCTTAACTCACTTTGTTCTGTTGACTCTCCCAGTCAATACTGCAAGTGTTGGTCCTTCTACTGTATGATGTATATAATACAATTTGTTTTTAAGCATTAAGTAATGTCTTTCAGGCAAGAAGTCTATTTGAATCCTGTGAGATAAAGTTGTGGACTTTATTGAACTTCATTAAAAACTAATATATAATAATAAAACTAACCCTCCCCCCAAAGTAATATATTTGAATTATTTTATGGTCTTTTGTTCCTTAGGTAATATAAATAAAGTAATTAAGTATATGCTGCTAGCAAATACACTTTCATTTTATAAAAAACCTTTTACTTACTAGTCATCATACCAAAAATCTGTAGATTTTAAATTTATTTATTTGGATATCAATATTAAAGATTTCACTTGGATCATCACTTTCTTGATAATTGACAAATTGTAGCATGTCACATGTGATGTAGTTGTCATCTGTACTACTCACAATGCCGACATTTTTTGTTGTTTGGACAGCATAACCATTTCTAATTAAAAACAGGGAAAATGGAGATGGAATGATAACTTACAATAACTACCCTAATCTCTTACAATAACTACCCTAGTCTCTGATAAGGATGGCCTTATATTCTGCATCAATGACAGTCACTTTGGTCTTAATGGATAGGCTAGAACTATATGCATTTTGTACCACCTTCTGAGACTAGAGCAATCATTTCTGCGTATGACTGCAAGTGATGTTATTAGAAAAATCTTGAAGAATGTGAATAGTCTTGTTCTCAGAAAGCATTGTAAAGTCAATTATGGCAGATATGGTTATCATTTGATTTCTGTTTGGACCCATTTTATATTTGTTCTAGCTCCTAATATTTTTTGCTTTCTTTTAGTTTGAAGTTTTTCTCTTATTTTGTTATTGTTGGGTTTTTCTTTTTTGTTTCTTGTTTTTGTCGTAAATGCTTTTCTGTATATGAAATCCAGGATAAATAACTGTGTAGAGACAATAACTGGATTAACAATTACTTATGGGGGTATGGCATGGGAGGTTGAAGGGAAATGGGGCGTTAACACTGTTATAAGAAAGAAGAATATACTCTATAATTGATTGCACATTCTCAAGATAATTGAGCTGTTGAATTTTTGATATGTGAATTATATGCCAATAAAGCTATTCAATAAGAATACTTTCTAAGTGTAAAGAGCTTAGAAGAGGAATAATTAAATTTTTATATTGAAAGAGATCATGTTCTTTGATGATTAAGAGGTATTTCAAACTTTTCTCCCCTTCAGCTCTCAAAAAACCCCAACCCTTTCTTAAGGGGATTGGTCGAATGGATTATAATGGGTCCTGCTTGCTATTAAACAGAGAGATACCCAGCTACTCTAGGTCAGAGTATCAGTTAGACTTGGAACTATCAGTAGGGTCATTACTTTTTTTTCTCCCACCTTTTCTGTTTTCTCTTTTGGTGTTATATAAGATAAGCAGGATAAGCAATCCTAAGGAGACACTGAGAGGACTGACACTTGGTGGTGGGTTTGGTGGGTGGGTTGGTAAGGGACTTGGGAGGAGAGGAGACAGGAGAAGAGGGGAGGTGAGTGGTGAGCCAACAATAACAGGGATAGGGGAACAGCAAGGGTTCAAAAATTGATGGTGAGCCCCCCCACCCCCTTGGAAAAAAGATAACATTGATGGTGAGGAGGATGCAGTGTTGCTGGTCATGTACGATGAATTGGAATGTGTCCAAGAAGGATTACTGAGACATGAATGATGGTTAAACATGATAGTGTGGCAGTAGGAAAGAAAAAAGAAAAAGAGGAAAGAAGAAAAAAGCAATAATTATATATGTGGGTATAAATACAGATATGTGTATATGTGAATATATATAGAAAGGAGTATATGTAATATGTAAATTCAAAAAGGAAGCAGAGGAACTTGGGGGTTCTACTTAAATCTTACTTCAGTATAGATATGGAGCTGTATGATACTCACCTTCCCGACATGATCACTGAAGACAAATGGGTGCATAAGCAAATGTGCTGAAGAAAGCTGACAGTGGCCAGCTTTTAAAAAGATACAGCATCTGTGGTCTCAAAGACTTGAAGATAAACAAGCTGTCATCTAGCAAGGGAAACAACGAAGCCCACATGGAAGAAGCACACCAGCCTCTATGATCATGAGGTGTTTAAGGGAATGGAAATCAGAAGTTCAAAAATAAACAAATGAATTGATGTGAAGGAACATGAACAAAGTGGAGACCCTAAACCCACTTGTAAGATAATTGGATAGTCCCTCACAGATGGGACACATAGAAAGAATGTTAGATCAAGGGAGCAATATAGCAGTGGTGAACCACATAACTATCCTTTAGTTATTTAATATTTTATCCCCTTACTAGGTCTTTGCTTTACCTCATTAATCTTGTTAGACCTGCATATGTTCATTTGTATAATTAATAGCACTCAATGCCTGAAAACCAAAATAGATAACCCTTAAGAAACAGTCATGGGAGTAATGATTCCCTGAGGGTGTGGGAAAATGACGGAGGACCAGGGGAGAAAGTGGGAGATGATGGCAGCTTTGACTGCATAACTCCACTCTAGGGGAAGAAATAACAGAATTACAGGTTAACGGATATATTGGATGGTGTTAGAGCTAATAATAATAATAATAATATAATAATAAGGGTTCCTGGGGGTAGAAAGGGGGAAGCAAGGGATAAAAGATTGCTGAAAGCAGCAGAAGAGTTCAAGAAGAAAGAAAATATATTGAAACTGATGGTGATAGCATTTGTACAATTATGCGTGATATAATTTTAATATGGATTGTTAAAATAGCTGTAAGAACTCCCATTTAAGTAAACATTGACAGTGGAAAAAAAAACCCTTTCTTCCTCTCATCTGCAATATTGCTTGTTTTCAATTAAGAATATAAGAATGCCTCAATGATAACTTTTATCCTCTACCACCAAGTCCACCTGCCTGTATCTGTATCCTAAAACCTTCTGAAAGATATAACAGCAATAACCTGCAAGTGTTTTTTTTTTTGTATTCTATGTTTATAGTCTCCATTTACTCTCCTTATATTTTTACCAAGACCTAGCAAAACTTCTCTTGTCAGGGTTATTAATTACAACAGAGAAAATCGGAAGAATCAGTGAAGAAAGTGTTTTAAAAAATGTGCCAAATGCTGCTGACAGGTTGTTGTAAAGACCTAATGGTTAAGGCAAACTGTGTTCAAGACTCTCTCTAAACCAAGTGTAGTATGAAGTCGGACTGGAGTTCCAAATAAGTTATCTTTGCAGTGGTCAGTGGACCGATAAAACGATTCCTGGAGTCTTTATGTTATTGAAAACCTTAATAGCCTGTGTAGATAAGAATCCAACCTTTTTGAACATTACTGAATCATGACTTCTTCTAATAACTGAAGCCTGCAGTTATTTTATAATAGTTATGTGTACTTGTAATTAATTTTCTCTCAATGTCTTTAACTTGAATCCCTCTAAAGTATTTTTTCCCTATCCTAAAATTCCTTAAGCTCTGACTTTCTTTTTTTTAATTGAAAAGGAACTGGTTTCAAACATATTCTGTCTCTACAAGGTAGGCCATGAAGTTCCATGATGACAATTAGAATTTTTAGGGAAGCTTGTTGTTGTATTTTTATTTAATTTCTTAATATACAATTTACTTGAAGGTTTTTTTTTTTTTAAAAAGTCCAGCCATCCATGAGTAGCATTTTCTTAAACAGAATTCTACATGTTTATGATATATATGTGTTCTTTTAGTGCTTTAGCTCTGTATTTTATTACTTTTTTAGTCTTTCAGTATTGAAAGGGATGTTAGTTGAGTTTGACTGATAGATAGTGGGCAGGATTTCATTTCATGACTACCAGTCCACTGTTTTCTTCTCAGTGGAAATATGTTGTTCTTTGAAATCAATTTAGAGGTATAAAGTAGATATAATAAAACCACCACACGTTAAGTGAACATTTGTTGAATTTTGACCCATTTATATACTTATGGAATCAGCTTTGCAATCATTTAATCAAATCAGAAAATTCCTTTTCAGTTAATCCCAACCCCACCCAACTTCATAAAAATGTATGATGTAAATGTAAAATGTAACGACAGTTAACTTCTGTCATTTCAGTTCTCACTTATAATGATAGTAAAATGAAATACTGCCTGCTCTCGTGTTATCTTCACAATTTTCATATATAAAATGATGCGCTCATTATGTCATTCCATTTTCTTGAAGGTAGCCTTTTTTTTTGCTGACCCTCTACCAATCATGACGCCCTTTTCTGTGGACAGGTTATTCCTGACAGTATGTCCCAAGAACAATGCAGGGAGTCTTCATCTCTTTGCTTCATGTTGTTCCATATCCTCACTATCATTTGTTATTTTCAGAGGGAGAACTAAAGGAGCTGATACCTATGGCTCAAGTAGAAAGAGAAAATGTTTTGAAAATGGTGGTGGCAACAATGTACAAGTGTTCTTCATGAGTTCCCAATAAAATGATTAATTAAAAAAAAAAAACCCTGGTCAGTGATGCCACAAAAAAAATTACTAAAAAACCCCCCACCAATATAAAAAAATAATTTAGTTAATTTTGTTGAAAATACACACAGCAAAACACCTATCATTTCAAGAGTCTACATTACAATTCAGTGATATTAATTTCATACTTCCAGATATTGATTGCAAAATGGTTCCAGCTTGTAATCATTCAGCAAACTCTCCTTTTTTTTTTTTGGCATCACTGCCCTCTGGTGACGGGAGTAGGAGGCCCAGCCTTTGCTCCTGTGGAGCCGCTGCTGGAACTGAACCTTCATCCCAGTGGGCCACAGTCCTGCGCACAACCACTACGGCTCAGCCAGCAACTCTCGTTTTTTGAGTTGTTCTAATCCTAATAATATAAACTGACTGTCCGCTTAGATGTCCATTGAATACTTTTGATCCGAACTGACAAGCTTTACTATCATGAGCCAGAGTCAACTTGATGGCAGCATGATTACTTGGTCTTAAGAAGACTTGAAGGGGATATTTCTTAGTTTAACTCAGTGATTCTTCCTTCCTACTGCTGTGACCCTTTAATACAGTTCCTCATGTTGTGGTGATGACCTCCCAACCATAAAATTATTTTCATTGTTACTTTATAGCTATAATTTTACTACTCTTAAGAGTTGGGTGACCCCCGTGAAGAGGTTGTTTGACTCCCAAAAGGGTCATGACCCACAGGTTGAGAACCCTGATGTAGAGCATTTGTGCATGATTCTTGGCCATTGTACGTCTTTTGTAAAATATCTGTTGTTATATTTTGCTTATTAAAAATTATTATGAAAAAATTATGGTAAAATATATGTATATAAATTTGGCATTTAAACCGTTTTTAAGTGAGATTGGTTGCATCACCATTTGCAACTACCACTACTATCTATAGCTAAAAGTTTTTCATTACCTCAGACCGAACCCAATATCCCTTAGGCAGTAACTCCATTCTCTATTCCGCCTAGCCCCTACTTATCACTAAAAAGCACATGTCTCTAAATAAAAGGTCACAAACTTTACTACGTTTTCCTCTAAGAGTATTATGATTTTGCTTTTTACATTTAGGTCTGTATGCTTTTGATTTAATTATTGTATATGGTATATATTATGTGAATTGAGTTTGGGTCATCTTTCAGAAACATAAAACATTCTGTGAGTCCCCTATTTAAAATTATTTACTGGCTTCTCATTGCTCTTAAGATAAAAATCCAATCCCTCATTACGTTTTCATTCTTATCTCTAACTAGTTTGCTCCATTCATGCCTGTCTTCTTTGTGTGTGTGAGGATCCTTGGTGGCACAGGGGATTGTGTGTTGGGCTGCTAGCCTGAAGTTCAGCAGTTGAAACCACCAGCAATTCTGGTAGAAGAAAAATGAGGCTTTCTACTACACCTGTAAAGCATTACAGTGTCAGAAATCTACTGAGGCAGTTCTGCGCGACTCTAAGGGGCTGCTGTAAGTTAGAATGGGTTAGATGGCAATGTGTTTAGTTTTTTGGTTGGTGAAAATATAAAACATTTGCCCAGTCAATATATCGTACATTTTAGGCACATCAGATAATAAACATGTTCTTAAGACTCTCTTTAAGTTACCTTTTTTTGGTAAGTAATAACAGGTATAGTTGATGTATCATGTCAGTTAGGCAAAGTATGTGGTTTATTGTTAGGTGCAATTGGGTCAGTTCTGAACCATAGCGATCCTATTCATATCAGAAGGAAACACTGCCCAGTGCTGTGCTGTCACAATTGTTCCTATGCTTGTGTCCATTGTTGCAGTCACTGTGTCAGTCATTTGGTTGAGGACCTCCCTCCCTTTCCGTGCACCTCTACCAAGCATGAGGTCCCCCAAAGACTGGTCTTTCCAGTCCGAAGTATGACAAAGTCTCACCACTCATGCTTCTACAGAACTCGCTGGCTGTTTATCTTAGTATGTAATGTTTGATGTATTTTTCTATGTATAAAAAATTAAAGAGGGCTGAGCCCCGGTGGCGTAAGTGGTTGAGTGCAGAACTGCAGCCCCCGGGCTTGGCGGTTCAAATCCAGCAGCGGCTCTCAGGAGCGGCACTGGGTAGCGCCCACGACCACCAGAGGCAGTGATGCCCCCAAACAAAAAACAAACAAAAATTAAAGAATGCCTGCAGACACATTAAAACATCTTTTTTTTTTTTTTGGGGGGGGGGGGCAATCACTGCCCTCTGGTGTCTTGGGAGCTACCCAGCGCTGCTCCTGAAAGCTACCGCTGGATTTGAACCGCCATGTCCATGGGCCGCAGTCCCGCACTCAACCACTTACGCCACCAGGGTTCAGCCCACATTAAAACATCTTCAACACAGTAAATACAGTTGTAATTATAACACTAAGTGTCCCCGGTGGAGTAATGGGGTGAGCATTGGGCTGCTAACTCTAAGGTCAGCAGTTAATACCACCAGAAGCTTCATGGGAGAAAAAAGCTTTCTTTTTGAATAAAAAGTAAGTTTCAGAAATTGACAGAAGCACGTCTACCCTGTCGTTCAGGGTCGCCGTGAGTTGGAATTGATTTGATGTCAGTGAGTATTTAAGTGGGATAGTCTAACTGGAACCGACTTCCACAAATGAGTATCATTGAATGCATTCACTGTGCTGTGCAATTTCTAAACTACTGTCAGTGAGATAAAGTCATTGCTCCCCATGCAAAGGCTACTTTCTTCCTTCTTCCCGCTCCTGGTAATTAATTACCAGGAAACTTTGAGCTTTCAAAATTTGTCCATTCATGTAAGTGAAATCATACAACATGTGCCCTTTTGAGACTAACTTACTTTCAAACGAGCTTGGTATGTTTTCAAACGAACTCTGTCAGGGTAAGTGCTGAGTAAAAACGAAGGATTTATGGTTGAAACCCACTATCTATTCCACAGGAGAAAGACAAAACTGCTTTTATAAAAATTTACAACTTCAGAAACCCAATGGGAGTGTTCTGATGTATTTTATAGGATCATTCTGAGTCAGAATTTGCTTGATGGCCATGGGTTTGATTTTGGGGTATGCTAGTTTCAAGGTCAATGTATGCTGTAACATGAATAATTTCTGTTTGCTGAATATCTGAGTATAATACGACATTGAATGTGTTTACCACTTTTTGTTTATTCTTTAACCTGTTGTAAGACATTTAGAGTGTACCCACCTTTCAGCTATTGTGAATGGTGCCAACCTGAAAAAATTAGCAAGATTTTTGCCTTTAAAAATAATGCTTTGCGGGGCTGAGCCCTGGGGGTGTAAGTGGTTGAGTGCGGAACTGCAGCCCGCAGGCTTGGCAGTTCAAATCCAGCGGCGACTCTCAGGAGCGGCACTGGGTAGCGCCCACAACCACCAGAGGCAGTGATGCCCACAAAAAAAATAATGCTTTGCAGTTAAAAAATAATAATACTTAAGAGACCTAGTAGGGCTTGATCAAGGGCAGTGTAACTGAGAAGAATTGCTGAAACCCAAATGAAGGTTGAACCTGGTAGTAGAATAAGAGGAAAGTAAAAGGATAGAGGAAAGAACTAGGAGGCAAAGAGTATTTATAGAGATCTAAATACAGGCATGTTCATATATAAGTGTATTTATTTATGACAATGGGGAAATAAATCTGTTTTTAGATCATATATTTAAATAGATCATATATTTATAGATTTAGCATTAAGGTAGGAGATGGGCATTGGGCTTCTACTCAAGTATACCCTCAATGCAAGAACATCTTGTTCTATTAAATTGACATTCCATTATGCTCACCTTCTGAACACTATTGCTGAAGACAAAGCAGGTGCATAAGTAAGTGGTGAAGAAAGCTCAATTTTGGTCTGTTTTAGATATCACCTAATCAATTTCTATAGTGCCTGTACATACTTACATGACCACCAGCAGTGGATAAGATTTCCTATCTCCCCAGAGCCTCCCCAACAATTACTCCTTTCTGATATTTTTGAATTGGGCTATCCTTGAGGATGTTAGGTGGTATCTCATTTTTATTTTGATTTGCATTTCTCTTATGACTTATGATCGGGAACATTTTCTCTGTTTATTGGCCATTTGGATTTCTGCCTCTGTGAAACTTATGGTCAGGTCTTTTGCCCACCTTCTCAGTGGGCAGTTAGTTTTGCTCTTTTTGGAAACTATCAGGGTATTGTAGATTTTAATTATAAGGCCTTTATCTGATTTGTCATTGCCACCCATTTCCCAGTGGGTGGGCTCTCCTATTACTCTCTCGGTGAATTCTTTCGATGTACACAGGTGTTTTATCTTCAGTATATCCCACTTGTCTATTTGTGCCTCCTCTGTGTTTGTGTCCTTCCCTATCCTGACAGCCTATGTAATCCCTATGCCAAAGTTCATGTTTTCATTTTCATTCGTTTCTAAAAATTTCCTAGTTCCATCTCTGATCTGGGCCAGTACGCACTCCTTTTGTAATAGAGAGTATTCATCTTCCAGTTATTTGCTCTTATTTTCCTCATCTTCCTTTTGTTGATTTCCAACCTTATGGCACAGTGGTCTGAGAGGTCTGAATGATATCAATGTGCTCAAATTTATGTAGATTTGCCTTATGTCTATCTTCGAATATGTGCGTGTGAGCTTGAAAAGAATGTGAACTTTTTTTACTTGGATGAAAAACCTCTATAGATATCCATCAAGTCAATTTGCTTAATTATAGTCTTTAGATCTCTAGCCTCCTTGTTGAGTTTCTTTCCCTGTGATCTTTATCAGAGTGTGGGGTATTGAAGTCACCAGCTATAGTTGTTGACGTTGTGATTTCTTTTTTCATCTTTTGCAGTGTTTGGTTTACATATTCAGCGGGTCTCTCAATAGGGGAATATATGTTTAAAATGCTTATTGGTTCATTGTCTACCCTTCCCTTGAGCATTATTTAGTGTCCCTTCTTATCTCTTTATAGTTTGCATTTTTAAGTCAATTTTTTCTGAGATGTGGATTGTTATCCCTGCTTTTTTTGAATTGTTGTTTCCTTGATTTGCCTTTCTCCAGCTTTTGATTCTCAGCCTATTTTTGTCAGTACTCTTGAGATGTGTCTCCTGTAGGCAGCAGATTGATGGGTTGTGTTTTCTCAGTCAGTTTACTCGCCTCAATCTTTTAATTCCTGCGTTCAATCCATTGATATTTAAGGTTATTATCTCCAACTGTGGAATTTGTGATGCCATCTTACACCTTTTGTGTTGGGTATTTCTCTGCCTCCCTTTCTTTTCAGTGTGTTGTGCATGCGTGTGTGAGGGTTGATCATTCTTGATTTCTTTCCACTCTTAAGCCATTCCTGTTTTCCAGACTGTTTTCTCTTTGTTGCCCCCTGGGTGAGGTTGTTCTATGTGACATTCTCTTATTTATGCTTGATGCGTGCTGTTCTTTTTCCCTTGTCTGGAAAACTCTTTACTACTTCATCTATCTTGATAGATAATTTGGCTGGGTAGAATATTCTTGGGTTTGTGTTATTTTCCTTCAATTTTTGGAATATATTACTCCACTCTCTCCTTTTCTGTCCACTGATAAGTCTGAGCATATTCTTATTTGGGAGCCTTCATATATGATTGCTTTTTTTACCCTAGCTGATCTCTTGATTTTCTCTTTTCCTCCAAGTTGGATATTTTAACTATTATATGTCTTGGTGACTTCTTCAAGGGACTCAGTCTAGCTGGTGTTCTTTCAGCTCCTGATTGGTTGCCTGGGTTTTCATTCATTAAGCTAGAGAAGTTTTCCTCCAGGAATTCTCTGACTGTTGTTGCAGATGACTTGTTTGTTCTGTCTTCTTCCAGTAGACCAATAATTCCCATGTTATTTCTCCTTGTAGCATAAGACAGATCTTACATTTTCTTCAGTTTCACTGATAATCTTATTAGATTGTTGTTCGTGTATGTTAAATTCCACTTGACCATCCCCTAGGTCACTGATGTGGTTTTCAGCTTCCTCCAGTTGATTGGTGAACTCCATGAGTCTGCTGTTGGTTTTTGTCATCTCTTCCCTAAAATATAAGCTCTTGTATTTCCCTTTGGTGTATGGACATTATCTCATCTATCAATTCATCCTTTTTCTTTATTGTTTCCCTAATATCATGTATGACTGCAAACATCATTCTGAAAATTTCTTTCTGTGGCATATCAATACCTGCTTCTTCTATGCATGCCATTAAGTTCAGGTCATCTTTAGCTGTTACCTTGTTTCTCCTGTTTTTCATTGAGGTTGTTGGGGCTAATTGCTGTTTGAGTTGCACTGTTTTCAAGGAACCAGGTGCCATTTTCCAGGGACTTGAAGAGCACTGGCTCTCTCTGGGAGACTTAAAGCAATGTGTCTTTGAACTTCCTGTGACTAATTTTGCTATGGAATTAGCCTAACACTTTATCCTCTTGTGATTTTACTCTTTCCCTAGTAAACCAGTGTTCCGTCATCTGGAGGGAAAGTTGGGTGATCCTCCCAGGGTCCACTGGTTGGATTGTTGTGGACCCACAAGGATGGTGTTGCACTGCATAATCTCCCCAGGAACTGGGATGGTGCAACCCACGGCACCCTGGGGCACTGCAGGGGGTGCGTGGGGAGGCCCACTGCGAGGGGAGCACCATGGAAGGCTGGTAGGCCCCTCACTCCTGAGTAGAGAGCACCGTGAGTAGTGGGTGGAACTGCCTGGATCAGACAGATCACCGCAGAGGGTGGACAGTGATTTCTGTAGCAGTCGCTCTGTTGGAACCACCCTGCGCCACATGAGGCACAAGGCAGGCAGGAGGAAGAGTCCTGAGTCAGGTGGACCCCCGGAAGACATGTAAGAGATCTCCCCAAACACGTAGACTGGAATTCCCCTGTAAGAAATTGGGTGGAAAATGCCCAGGTGGAGGGTAGGAGAGCTTCTCCAGCCTCAGGCTACTCTGCACAGGGTGGGCCTCTCCCAGCTGGGTATAGCAGGAGTAATTGCCCTTGGCTAAGTGGAAACTAGGTTTGGGGAAATAATGGGGGGTGGTGGGGGGGTAGGGAGCGCAATAGAGATAAGGGAATGAACCTAAAGCAGCCACACAGCTGAGCGCAGATCCCTGAGCTGCAGAGCCACAAGGGTTCAATCTCTGTACCTGTGGCTTGCTCCTATGAGACAATGACTTTGTGCTGGTTTCCACCATCCTGGCAGCAACCCTGTTGGAGACAGTGGCGAGACTAGGGTCAAACCCCAGCCAGGCTTCCCTTTGTCAAGCCCAAAGCCCCAGCCCCTCAAAGCCTCGAGAATCTGTGCCTACTTATCTTTATGATGATCCTCCAGCGTTCCAGCCGTTCTGAATTTCTCTTTCAGCCACTCTCCCGGGGTCCGATCTCGTGCTGATTTCCTCTGGTGGGTGCCATGCAGTCGCCATCTTCCTGGAAGTCTAGGTGCTAGTGTTTCGTATACAGATCCCAACTTAATCACTGCTATTATTGTTGAATCTCTGTCCCGAGAACTTCCCTTCATATTTTTTGTTTTGACAAATTTTCCTTCTGTGGAAATATCCTTATTTCTCCCTCCTATTGCACAGATAGTTTTGGATGTAATAATTTTTGGTTGAATTTTTTAAAAAGAGTTTTATGTCATTCCATTGCTTTCTAGTTTGTGTGGTTTCTGCTGAAAATCTGAACTTACTCTTACTGGTTCTCCTTTGTAGGTAATATTTGTTTCTTCCTTTGCTGCTTTCAGGATTTTTCTTTGTTCTAAATTTTGGGAAATTGGACAATAATATGTTGTGGGGATTTTCTCTTGGCTGTATCCTCTTAAGGTTTATTAACCCTTTTGAATGATTATTTAGTCCTCTTTAATAGTGTTATGGAAGTTTTCTTCCAGTAATTCTTGGACTATTTTCTCTGTAGATTTTGTTTATTTGTTTATTTCTGTTCTAGAACCCCAATGAAGTGTAACTTAGTTCTCTTGATAATTTCACATGTTATTTTTTCATTTTCTTTATTTCCTTCCCAATTTCTTTCAGTGACAATAATCTTGTAGCTTGGCATCGAGTAATTTGACTTCAAGCTCAGTAATTTGGCTTTCCATTTCTTCCATTCTTTTTTTTTTTTTTTTTTTGGTGGCATCACTGCCCTGGTGGGAATAGGAAGCCCAGCCTTGCTCCTGGAGAGCTGCTGCTGGATTTGAACCATCAGCCATGTGGGCCGCAGTCCCGCACTCAACCACTCCGCTACCAGGGCGCAGCCCCCATTTCTTCCATTCTAATGCTTTACTTTTCCAAACTGTTTTCCAGCTCTAGTATCTTAACGTGGTGTTTAAATATAGTATCCAGTTTTTAATTTACTTTGTCTGATTGTTCTTATAGTGTGTTCCTGAGATCTTCCAAAGATTTTTGGGTTTTTTTCCGCTGTAGCTCTCTTGTTTTTTTTTCTCCATCTCTTGAAAGTTACTGCGAATAATTCTGAATTCCTTTTCTGGTAGTTCTAATGCCTTTTTTCCTTCAAGAATGCCCCTTGGTTCTGCATTAATCACTCCCTTCTAACATTCTGTCTTGCTTCTTCATATAAACTGAGATTGTCACCAATTTATATTTGTTTCTATTTATTGATGACGTGACCAATGTAGTAAGTGGAGGCCCTTGCCCATTAATTGTATCGTTTAAAGTTTTGGAGATTGTGTGGTTACAGTTGACACTGGCAGGTGGGTGTGAGGAAAGGAAGTAAAACAAATAAAGCATCACAAAGACACATATCATTAACAAGACTGAACATGCAAACACAAACATCCAAGCTGGAACAACAGCTGCACTTTATTTTTTGCATTCACCAGTGCATGTTCATCAAGGACCTCTTCAAGGTACACTGTGTGGGAGTGCAGTCTCAGGTGTGCAAGGGTGGAAGGTGGCAAACTGTTATCAACAGTGAGTTATGAGACAGTAAGGATGATTCACCCCATGTTGTCCTATGTCTCTCTGCTTGTGGTTTATTCAAACAACAAAATAATAAGGAGGAAAAAATCCCAATCGCCAAAACCCCAAATCAGAATTGGCTGCAGCTTTTATTCAGGGTTCCCCTTCTTGTGACTGACATCTATGTTTGCCATGGTCCATAGGCACCAAGGATGAGCCCATCCTTATGTGGGTGTAGTATATGTTTTCAAGGAGAAGGATAAAACAAACAAAACCCTAGCTTGTCCTCCAGCTGCTGAGCCACATTAGACCCAACATACTGTCAAGAGTAGGAGCCTTTGTTGAAGCTGAGTGCCTGGCCTAGTCCAAGTAGTAGAGTCATCCTCCACTGCAACCTGCATGACTTTGAATGTGTAGACCTGTGCCACAGGTGCCATGGGGAACCTAGTATGATCTAACTTGTAGCCTTCCTTTTGTTAGCCTCCCATGTTGTGCCTGTGTCCCGTCAGATTTGCCCTTCTTACCACTTGTACATTTCCACCCCTGGAGATGTGGGGAAAGAATGCAGCTGTCCGCAGGATGGAGTAGATTTGATCTTTAATATTAAAATGTTGTTGGATTTTTAAACTTGTAAAATAAAATTACAGTATATTCCATAATCTGAAAAATAAATGTATACTAAAGAATCGGAATGAATCTGGGAAACACTTTATAACAAGGGTAAACTCAGAGGACATTATGTTGAGTGAAATTAAGTCAATCACAAAAGAGTAATTATATGACACTATTATTATTAAAAAAGTCAACAAAAGGTTTTCACACTAACAGAAACATTTCTCCATTCTTACAAGAATAAAAGGAGAAGAGAATGAGGGGAAGTCATGTGTTAGAGGATAAAGACGTGTTAACTTGAGTGAAAAGGAAGTCATAGAGTAAGAGGTTAGCCAAAGAAAAAAGGGGAGGGGGGGGGGAGGAAAGACACTAGGAGGGTTTGCAGGACATAAAAGCAACAGAGACAATTAGTATTATGTACAATCCTACAAAGTGCTGATATACAATTATGTTTGTGTAGACACTGAGGTTGAACAGATGTGAGAGAGAGGGAGTGTACTCACAGATGTGTATAGGATTGACAGTAGTATATTTGTATAGGAGGGGGTACCACCCCCCAAGTGGACTTTTTCAAAGCTATATATTTAATTATTTTTTTACAAAGCAATCTTTTCATGTTCCAATTACTCTCCGTTACACATTAATACACTTAATCAAATTAAATCTGCAATTCTATTCTTGGAAACACTTTTCAAACTCATCTGTTTGGATAGGTGACAGCACCTCCCGTGCTTTTTCCTTCACCTCTTCTACATTGTCAAATTGCTGTCTTTTCTGTCCCTCTACATTCACAGAAACAAAAATAAGTCACATGACGCAAGATCAGGTGAGTAAGATGTGTGGGGCAGGAGATGCATGCTGTTTTTTGCCCAAACCCAGTGTGCTGAGATGATTTGTTGAATGTAAAATACAATATTTTTCATTTAAATCATGGTAAAAGTAAAATAAAAAACAAAAATAGTAAACTTTAAAAATCTTCCGTAGTTGATGGTAGTGAGATGAACCTTGTAAGCACTAACATTTGGATTTCTAACTAACAAGTAAAATTTCATTCCTCTGCCCTTACCCCCTTTTACAGAATATTAGCTTTTTTATGGGTGTTAAAGAAGGCACTAATTGTTAAAATTATTTGTAACCATTTCTACTTTATCATTACCAAATATTTTATACCTTGCAGCTAGTTCTATGAATCTTTTAAACTTGTATATAGATCTTTAAATCTGTTAAATATACAAAACAAACTATGTGAAATGTACATTTGATTTTATATGAACTGTCATTTTAATGTCATGTAGTATTTATAGCTTTTTGTGCTAACTATAAAATAAGAAAGAATACTTTTTGTATGGACAGTTTGTTTTAATTGTAAGAAGTCGAAATAAGTTAAAAGAAGTTAAGTAATAGAATTTTCATTTGTTTTATATACATATGACCATGGTTTGTTTAGAAGATGCAGAAGAATATAGGTAGCACATTCTATTTATTTTTGTAGAGATTATAAAAGGAGTAATCCAAATTAATAGCTTCAAATAGCCACAGAAAAAATATTGCAAAGAAGCAGCAGATGCTACTAAGTTTATTATACCTATTTTTTTTTTGGCATCACTGCCCTCTGATGGTGGGAGTAGAGGCCCAGCCTTTGCTCCTGTGGAGCTGGAATTGAACCGCCATCCCAGTGGGCTGCAGTCCTGCGCACAACCACTACGCCACCGGGGCTCAGCCCTATACCTATTTTTTTAATCTTATTTTTTTTTTTACCCCAAAATTGCAATGGTAGGATTGCAGGGGAACTTATATATCTATCTTTTAAGTTAGGTTTTTAAAAATAGTATTTTGTAAAATCTTCTTTTTAACAACACATATATTGAAAAAAAACACAAGTGTTTTAAAGAGTGATGTTTATTCAGGTTACTTAGCTATTGCATTGATGCATAACTTTTTTTTCTAGTAGTTTCCAAAGAGACTCAGAAATGTAACTTAATGAATAGTCAGTGTGCATATGAATAAGCCTATATAGGTCTTATTTTTTTTTTAGGTTTAAATTAATTGCTACGTTCAGTCTCTCACATTTGTGACATGTATGCAGTGCCTAAGTAAATAAGTATTGGCCTCAGAAGTCGGGATAGAGCTGTTATTATTTTTTTCCCTACAAGTCATTTTATTTATAAAGCCAGGTACATTAAAAAAAAAAATTGCTGCTGCGTACAAAATGGCTTGCTTGAAGTTCTTTCTTCCCATAGTACTTCGGTGCTCCAGACTCTAGATCTTTTGTGCTTCCTCACATTTCAAGGTTGTTTTACTAGCCACAGATCCAGATCTATATGGACGCTGATGGAAAAGTTGACTAGGAAGGTACTTCCTTGCCCAGATCCTGGAGAATTCTAAAGGAAATGTGAGTGACAGCTGCAGATATCTTGCTGACCTGAGCTGTCAGAGTCTCTCCAAGATGCTCTTGCATGCAGTTGGAGAGAGCTGTTACTTTATAGCTATCATTTTTTGATAAGTATTTTTTAGGAATGTCGAGAATCAGCCAGGTTGGGGTGCCTCCATCACCATATGAATGGAAAATGTATATTTTAGCATACACTATAAATCTAAAAAGAAGCATGACAAAAGTGTAGGTGAGACTTTTGAACATCTTTTTCAATGTAATTTACCACTTTGCTGAAATAGAATTAGGCTTAGCTAAAATATTATACCAATATTTTGTCTTTCAGTTCTATGAAATTATTTAATCATCTCTATTAACTACCCTTCTTTAATATTCCTAGGTTATTGAATCTTTGGGAATTATTATTTATAAAGCACTGGACTATGGTTTGAAAGAGAATGAAGAAAGAGAACTAAGTCCTCCCCTAGAGAAGCTCATTGATCTTATGGCCAACACCATAGAAGCTGATAGTAGTAATGACGAGGGTTATGAGGCTGCAGATGAAGGGATAGAAGATGAAGATGATGAAAAGAGAAAAATCTCAGCAATTCGTTCTTATAGAGATGTCATGAAGGTAAGTGGCCGTTTACATATTTGTTTCTTTCAAGAGATATTATCCCAGTTTTTAAAAAAAGCAAGACACTGGATAGTGAATGAGCATTGGATAATACACTTTAAATTTCTCAAACTGACTGCTATAAGTGAAATAAATTAGGAACTCTGATTTGTTCTTTAGTCTGATTTGTTCACAGTGTTTTTTCGTTTTTGTTTTTAATTGAATCACTCAGTTCCTCTCATATCCATAGATTCATGCACACTATCAAAATACTTGCAGGTTTTAGGACCACTTGTTATAAATTCATTTAACTTCCCCAGAAATATGGTTTTTAAATCCCACTAAACCTGATATTATAACCCCAAATTAATCTTAATGGCAGTATTGGTATAGGATGTGCCTTTAGTCCATTTCTTTTGAAATATTAAAGGGCAGATTGAAGAAGCAGTAAGAAGAGTAACATTAGGGGAAAATAGTGTAATGTTACATGAAATCTCCAAGTGACCAAGATGAGCTGGAATAGACAAGAAACTTTCTCAGAGCCAATTCAGAAAAGAAAGCCTTAGCAACCATAGAGGCAGAATCTAAATTTTGACTTCTAGCCTCCCAAGCATTGAGAAAATAAATTTTTGTTTATTAGCTTCTCTCACTTAGGATAAATAAAAATTCCTTTAGTGTATACACCATGCCTTCCATTGACTAGGCATTTTCCCTTTTGTCAGTCTGTAGCTGTGTTTCAGTTATTTAAATGATCAAGTAAGATTGTTTGAGTTCATTTTCTTTTCTTTTTTTAATCATTTTACTGGGTGCTCGTACATTCATCCATTGTGCCAAGCACATTTGTACATTTGTTGCCATCATCATTTTCTTTTTTCTTTTTTTGGGGGGGGGCATCACTGTCCTCTGGTGGTGGGAATAGGAGGCTCAGCCTTTGCTCCTGTGGAGCCGCTGCTGGAATTGAACCTCCATCCCAGTGGGCTGCAGTCCCGCACACAACCACTACACCACTGGGGCTCAGCCCACCATCATCATTTTCAAAACATTTTCTTTCTGCTTGAGCCCTTGGTATCAACTTATTCCACACCCCCCCCCCATCCCCTTCCTCCCTAATAAACCCTTAATAATTTATGTTAATATTTTTTCTTATCTCACATTGATTGATATGATTTCCCTTCACCCACTTTTTTGTTGTTTGTCGTCCGCTTGGGAGTGGGTTATATGTAGATCACCATAATTGTTTCCTCCTTTCTCCCCCCACCTTCCCCTTCCCCTCCTGGTATTGCTACTCTCAATATTGGTCCTTAGGGGTTTATCTGTCCTGGATTCCTTGTGTGTCCAGCTCTTATCTTTACCTGTGTATATGTGCTGGTCTAACTGGATTTGTAACGTTAGAATTGGGGTCACAATACGGTGGTGGTGATGGTGCGGGAAGCGTTAAAGAACTAGAGGAAAGTTGTATGTTTCAACAGTGCTATACTGTACCCCGACTGGTTTGTCTCCTCCCTGCAACCCATCTGTAAGGGAATGTCCAGTTGTCTACAGATAGGCTTTGGGTCTCCACTTCGCACAACCCTTCATTCACAATGATGAGTTTTTTGTTCTGGGTCTCTGATGCCCTGATACCTGATCCTATTGTGTGATCCTCATCATCACACAGTCTCGTGTGCTTCCATGTAGACTTTGTTGCTTCTCAGCTAAATGGTCACTTGTTTATCTTTAAGAACTTTTAAGACCCCAGATGCAATATCTTTTGATTGCTGGGCATTATCAGTTTTCTTCACCACATTTGCTTATGCACTTATTTTGTCTTCAGCAATCATGTGGGGAAGGTGAACATCATGGAATGCCAGGTTATTAGAATAAAGTGTTCTTGCATTAAGGGAGTACTAGAGTAGAGATCCAATGTCCATCTGTTGCCTTGATACTTACCCTATCATATATAAACATACTTAATATGTACATGCCTGTATTTAGACCTCTCCTAATGGCCTTTGACTCTTAGTTCTTTCCTCTATTACCTTTTACTTTCCTTTTGATCCACTATCATGTTCAGCCTTCATTTGGTTTCAGTAATTCCTCTCAGTTACGTTGCCCTTGATCAAGCTTTACCAGCCCTCCAACACCCTCTTTACCATCAATTTTAGATCACTTGTTGTTTACTTGTCCCTGGGTTTGTTAACACCCACTTCCTTTCCCCTGCTTCCCTCTCTCCTGTGTCCCCACTGGAATCGTTGGTCCCTTGTTTTCTCCTCTGGATTTTTTATCCTGCCTATCTTATCTAGATAGACACGCAGAGATAACATTAAGCACAAAAACAAGACAGAGTAAAACAAAGCAACTGAAGAAAATAAACCTACAACAATAACAAGACCGAGGACAAAAAAAGAAAAGCCTATAAACAGTTTCAGGTCTGTGTTGACCTTTAGGAGTGTTTTCTGGTCAAGTCTGATAGGGTACCATGCCCTGGCCCCACAGTCTATTTTTGGTATTCCCCAGGGACTTCATTGCTCTGATTCCTTTACTGTTCTGTTGCACACCCTTAGTCTTTTGTCTCCATGTGGTGGGCTCACATCGGGTGCAATTCCTGCATTGTGTCCCTGTAGCGCAGTGTAGTGAGGTCTTGTGATGGGGCCCGGCCCTATGGTCCTTGCTATGTATTGACTGCTCTGTGCAGGAATATTGTTCTTAGGGCTTGGATGGGCCAGGATGTGCTCCACTCTCTCTCCCTCCCCCTTTGTTTCCTCCTGTGTTCTCTGCATCATACATGGCCCTTTCCTTGAGCTGGAGCTTCAGTGCAGTCCTCTGAAGTGAATTCTTCTGGGTGGAGAGGAGGCTGTCCACATAGTTTGCATTGGGACTGGCCTTCCAGATCTCTCTATTGGTTCCCTGCTTCATTCCAGTATGTGGTATTCACGTCTTGTCGTACGGATTTGTTTGACTTCATTTTCTTAACCTATCTGGTGGTATATCTAAATAATGAAATGAGTTTAGTAATTTGGATCCAATTGTCTCTTTAGCTTAGGTTTCCCGTGTACATGAGTGTCATTATTTTTACAATAATAAGATTAAAATTAAGACAAGTTTGTGAAATTAACTTTTAATATAAGAGTATGTTCTTTGTAGAGTTAATTTGTAGATGACTTTTTCTATCTTTTATAAGTTGTGTTGGCTATATATAACTTATTCTAGCTTTTCATAAAACATTCAGAGTTAGAAGTATAGAGGAGAAATGAAAATGGTGCTTTGAGGGTATTCTGTAACATACCCTGCCCTTAACCCCATTTAGAGGTTAGGTCTTTCAGCAACTGTTCCATGGGACTATATAATTTATGGTTCTAAATGTAGGTGTTCTATATATATGTATACGTATGATTTTTTGAGATATAGTTAGCAACTATGGAACATTTTCTTTCTTATTTGTTTCCTGTTGGTGTTTACTTCTCATTTCCCCCATCCTCCCTTTTCATGCCCCAAGTAATTACTATTTCTGTTACTGTCTTCATAAATCTTGCCTTCCCTATGCAGAAAAACATATGAAATAAGGACAAAGAAGAGAGGGGTGGAGATGCAGGAAGAACAAAACAAAACAAAGACCTAGCAACAATAATCATATAAGCAATGAAAGACCTCAATGTAAGGAAAAACAAGCTATATTAAAAAATTAATATCAATTGGAAGTGAGCCAAAGGGAGATTTAATGAGAAAATGTTACATTCCAACCTATGTACAATTACTAAGAACTGTTTTATGATATTTGCTTCTTGTGTGATATTTGTGCTGTTCTCATTCTTAGTCTGTGGGCAGTGGGGATTCAACAGGGACTCAATCCATGTAGGACTCTTAATGGACTTTGGGCTTTCACTGTCATCCATAGCGTTTTGCAAACTAGGTGTTTTGAATTTAGGCTCTGGTACCATTCTTTCCTCTGGGTTTTGATTTTAGTGTTTGCAATCCTTGGATCACACATGCTTGTGTACTTCTATGTAGACTTAGCTGACAAAATTAGATGGCTGCTTGTTTTGTGATAAGCCTTTAAGAACACTGACCTTGTTTTTCCTAATAGCACCATCGGATTTCATCACCACACTTTGCTATGGCACCCATATCTTCAGTGATTCCAGGAGGACCAGTACCAGGAAGGGCCACGTCACAAGAACTATTTGTTCTTGGGTTCTTTTTTGTTTGTTTGTGTTTGGGCGGGGGAGAGCATCACTGCCCTCTGGTGGTCATGGGAGCTACCCAGCCTTGCTCCTGGAGAGCCACTGCTGGATTTGAACTGCCAAGCCCGTGGGCTACAGCCCCGCACTCAACCACTACGCCACCGGGGCTTAGCCCGAACTATTTGTTTTTATATTACGGCTACACTCAAGTGAGAGCTTACAATTAGCTCATTTATCTCATACAACTATATGTCCCTATTTCACTTTTGGAGACATCTTATCATTTTGTTGTTGTACATACTGTAGTAGATCATACCCAGGGGGCTTAAGGTAATTCAATTAATAGTGACATTATTATAGTCATTATTGTGAAACATTTTTTGTAAAGGATTTTATACATATGTAGGACATCTAGTCTCTAATACATGAATTGTTCACTTCTATATTTTTATAACTTGCATATTTGGAGAATTTAGCTACATTTTGTAGTTCTTTTAAATGTACTTACCATTGGAAGTAAGTACTTTGTGCAACTAAAACACACACAGCATTTGATGTTTCATACATTGTTTTATTCATTTATATTTTCTACAGGGTGATTACTTTTTATCAACATACCTAAAGACCAAATACAACTTTCTGGAGACTATGAATGGTCTGCATGCTCCATTGGAAACAGTGCTAAATCATGAAGAGTAAAAGATTTTGCAATAGGCATAATAGTTTATACCCCTAAAACTGAGCTAGCAGTTTTTGGTATTTATGTATGTGTGGGTGCAGTGGAATAGATGTGTGCATTGAGGAAGGAACACCTATCGTGGTCCCAGAATAGCAGATGTCATAATCAAATCACTTTCTTTTAATGCAGGTTTGGAAGATAAGGGCCAACTACTTAATGGAATCTTAAAATTCTTTTTCAGTGCCATTAAATGTTATTAATATATAAAAGAAAAAACTGGACATAAAGCAATTTGAAATGATACATTGTTTTGCTTGATTTTTTTATTTGTACTATATATGGACTCTTGCTTTCAGACTATGAAAGATAAATAGTCAATATATTGTTTCTGAAAACAGGTCTTATATTTGGAGGAAAACTTAAATTTACCAATATCTATCCCTATGATAGGTATTTTATTAGAGATCATCATAATGTTACCTATTGTTTCTTGATTTTCTTTGTTTGTTTCTTGATTTCTATAGTTGCCAAAACAGACCAGTAAAACTATAACATTTCTCCATGTGTGGCAATATATTCTGAACCTTTCTTTTTACTAAATGAAAAGAAAAATTAATTACTGAAATATTTGAGAAGTAAGCACATTTCAGGATAGCACAAAACTCATCATCATCCATTACCACATATGTTTTTGGATTTTGTTAGTGGGTTGAAAACCTCAGTTAGAAAATGGACTCTTATTTACATGATTTGGAGAAGATTCAGGAATAAATTGAAGAAATAGACCCACTTTCTCCATGTTGGAAATAGAAATGTGAAAAATTATTGATCAGGATAAACAATTGGTTATGTAGAAACCTTGAGATCTATGTAGTGTATAGTTTTCCCCCTGAAGACTTCAAACAAATAATTTCTTTGATAAGAATCAGCATGGGCTGAGCCCTGGTGGTGTAGTGGTTGTCGCCAGACTGCGGCCCACTGGGTTGGAGGTTCAAATCCAGCAGCAAGGTTGGGCCTCCTACTCCCACCACCAGAGGGCAGTGAGGCCCAACAAAACAAACAAACAAACAAACAAAAGAATCAGCACAGAACTGTTTTTCATGAGGAGTAAGTTGAGGGTGTCTCAAAAATTCAATTTCTTTGCACCCCTGTGCTATTCTTTCTTTTCTTCCTTTTTTTTTTAGTTTTTGATTTTTGGGGCATCATTGCCCAGCCTTTGTTTCTGTGGAGCTGGAATTGAACCTCCATATTCTTTCATTTATAACTATAACCCCTCCCATAGCTCAGTACTTACCCTCTTATTTTTGAGTTCGATAATTCATTGCAGTATTCCAGAACTCACTGTACTGAGAGATATTTATTAGAGAAGCAAAAAGGTACCACTTATGATACAATTCTTTAATCAGGATGGCTTCTTATCCTCCCATCAGTAGGCCATGCATGGGTTTTTCTACTCCTAGACCCTGCTTAGCCCGTCTTAGGATAGTGATACAGCTTTTAGGCCAATCTCAGAATGGTCTCTAGGTGCCTGCTGTCTCACGCAGCTATTACCGGGACCTTTGTTATTGCTACACTGCCATCCCTCACTAATTTCAGTGCTGTTTACAACTCCTCGTCCTCCTTTATCTCTTTCTTTATCTTTTCCTAAAACCTCTGTCAGGAAATCTAGTTACATAATCGGTTTCTTATAAATTCAAGACAGTCCCCTCCCCCCACATCTAGGCCACAAATTTGTCATGGGTCTGTTGAAACTTTCTGTGTCCTCTTGATCAGTTTAGATAGCTTCTGTGTTTCTAAAAAATTGTTAATTTTCCTCTAGGTTACCCAGATTATTATCATATAGTTGTTAATCATATTCTGTCAAAATTCTCTTTATTTCTATCAAGTCACTTTTTTAATTTCTTACTTTGATTATTTACATCTTTTCTAAGCATTTGTCCATTTTATTGGTCTCAAAGAATGATCTTTTGGTTTTATTCGTTGTTATTTTTGTTTTTATTTTATTGAATTCTGCTCAAATTTTAGGTATTTCTTTTCTTTTTTTTTGGGGGGGGGGCATCACTGTCTCTCGTGGGAGTGGGTGGCCCAGACTTGCTCCTGGAGAGCTGCTGCTGGATTTGAACTGCCAAGCCAGTGGGCCACAGGTCCTCACTCAGTAACTATACCACCGGGGCTCAGCCTGGTATTCCTTTTCTTCTGGTAGGCTAAGACTTTGTTCTTCACTTCCTAGTTTCTGAAATTGTTGAGTTAGTCTGTTAATTTGAGATCTTGCATCTTTTTATATTGACATTTATTGCTGTAAGTTTCCCTCTGAGTACTGCTTTTGTTGTATACCATAAGTTTTGGTATGCTATGCTTTCATTTTCGTTTGACTTTAACATTTTTGTGATACCTTTTCTTTTGTTGCCCTTTGGGAATTTAATATTGTTTCCATTTTTTTGTGTATTACAGATTTTTTTCTTTCTGTTTCTGATTTCTAGCTTCTCTTTATTGTAAAAGAAAATATTTTGTATGATTTCAGTCTTTTAAAATTTATCAGGGCGTGCTTTGTGACCTAAAATGTATTGTCTCGTTGAGAATGATTGATTTGCACTGAAGTAGATTGTTTTGTTTGGGGTTACAGTGTTCTGTATATGTGGTGCTGAGGAAGAAGATTGAAAGCACATGGACTGCTAAAAGGACAAACTGATCTGTATTGGAAGAAGTCAGGCCAGAGTGCTCCTTAGAGCAAGGATGGTAAGACTTTGTCTTACATACTTTGGGCACACTGTAAGGAGAGTCCGGCATGTCTGGTGAAGTGGAAAGGCCGCGAAAAAGAGGGAGACCCTCAGTGAGATAGATTGACACGATGGCTGCATCGCTGGCTTCAGGCACAGGGACGATCGTGAGGATGGTGCAGGACGCTGCAGCGCTTTGTTCTCTTGTGCAGACGCTCGGAACTCGGGCTCAGAACGGAGTCAGTGGCACCTAGCTGCAACAGCGACAAGATGTGTCTGTTAGCGGTAGTTGGTCGATAGAATCATCTAGAGCCAATGTTTTCTTGCGATCTTATTTCTGGGTTTTTTTTCCCCATTTTTCTTCTTTTTGGTTTTTTTAGTACTTCATCCACATGTCTTATTTCTGGTTATTCTGTCAAATGTTGTTGGGATATTTGAAGTTTGAAACTACTGTAGTAATAATATCTTTATCTTCAGTTATATCAATGATGGCTTTATAGATGTAAAAATTTTGTTTTCGATACAATTGTTAAATCTTAATGAATTGACCCTTTTTCACTGTGTAATGTTTAGCTATACATTCCAAGATTTTATCTTAAAATCTTCTTTGTCTGGTATTAAGATTGCTATCTATAGCACTCTCTCGATTATTATTTGCATGGAATATTTTTTTAACCATCCTTTAGACTATGTGTGCCATTGATTTAATGCATATGTCTTGTAAATAGCAGGATCATATTTTTTGATTGTTAATCCATTCTACCACTCTCTTTCTTTTGGTTGGAGCATGCAGTCCATTTACATTCACTGCCGTTACTGATAAAAATGATTTATTTCTGCTATTTTGTTGTAGTGTGTATGTTTCTTAAGCATTGTCTCTAAAATTAGTACTAATTTCTTTGTGTTTGTTGGTATTGTATTGACCCTTTTTATTCCCATTTCCCTTCCTTTTTTGGGTGTATCTTCTCCCCCTTAGTGGTTAGTATGTTTTATATTTAAGCGTTTATATTGCTAAGATCCTAGTATAAGTTGGGTCTGACTTAGCTTTAGTAACTTGAGAAATTCTATATCTGTAACATTACTCTTTTGTTATTTTTATCACTAATTGTGTCATATTTCATGTGTCCTGTAGCATAATCTTATCCTTACTTTTCATATATGTTATTAAAAACATGAATATCCAAAGAATTAATAATCAAATGAACCATAGTCTCTGCTGTTCTGATACCAAAACTAGATGTTGCTGAACTTAACACACCACAAAAAAAGTTCTGAACGTAATGGGATAAAAATCTAAAACAAAATTCAAAATCATAAAAAAGACCAGACTTGTTGGTCTAATAATAGATAATTTGAACTGTCAAGACTTATATTTCCTTCAAAATTGGAGTTGTGTCCACCTTCTTTTAACTAAATAACAAACAGGCCTAAAAGGTGTGCTTTGAGGAACAAAAGTCTCAGAATAATTAAGTTTATGAGACTCAAAGGACAGAATTTGTCCCAAAACAAAAATGAGAAGCCAGGAAGGGAATGGTAAGAGTGACAGATGGAAATGAAGATGTAGAAAGAGTGTTGTTTCATTGAGGGGGTTTCATCTAACGTTCCAAAACAAAATATACATATTGTTGAATGAAAAATTAAATTGTTCTCCAAACTTTCTCTCAGCCACAAATAAAAAGAATATTTTAGAAATAGAAATCATGAATGACATTTACAATTGAGAATGATGAATTCCTTATATTTTTAAAATACTTTTATTGGGAGCTCTTACAGCTATTATAGCATTCAGTACATCATCTGTATTAAGCACATTTGCACACATGTTGCCACATACATTTCCAAACATTTTCCACTTGAGCCCTTGGTATAAGCTCCCCTTAAAAAAAAAAAGCTATCCCCTCCCCCCCCTTTTTAATGAATCATTTTATTGGTACTCACATACCTCCCCTCATAATCCATATATACATCAGTTGTATGCAGATCTCATTTGCACACTTGTTGCCAATGAATTCCTTATTATTATCTTTGTACTTACCCGTGCATTTCCCATTAGTAGTGTAAGAATTTAGGGACAATGGACGAGGTATGAAAGATAAAATATGAGTATTATTTAATTTAGGAGTTTGGGGGGTAATTTATTTAGTGATAATGAGAGAAACCAAAGGGAATGAGATAAAGGGGATTAGGGTAGTCAAGGGAATTGGAATCCAGTAAAAAAAAAAAAGGAGACACCTAGCCTATAAAGTATAGAGGCTACAAGTACTTCCGTTGTACAGAAACAGAGAAACAGGTTTTGATACAGACTTACTAGCAAGCTACAGTAGAGTTTGGTGAAGAAGTTAATGGGGTCTTTCTTCCCTGACTGCAGTCTCTGCCTGCCATGTATTGTGGAGAGCAACTTTATGGCAGAGAACCAGCAAATAAAGAAAGAAGGAACTAGCAGATGGAATGGTGTAAGGAATTTAAAGAAAGGGGAACACAGAGAGAGATAGGCAGTCTTGACTCTTCTCACAGCAGAATCAATAAAGCAGTAGGAACAAATAAAGAGCAGTAACAGAGGGATAAGAGAAAGAACAGAAAAACTCCTTTGGGGTTTTTAAGACCTTGGGATGTCGGTCTCTAATTCTTTAGGCAGGAGAATTCCCGATCTGGTTGGATCCTTCTGTGTCCCTGGGTGGACATTCATATCTGCATGGATTTGTTTGTAAACAAAGAGCAGAGGGTTAAATCTGGCAGGAACCTGCAAACAGTTTCACTATTGGTCCCTTTAATTAGGGATCTTTCTTTTTAGGTATAATTTTGAATAACTTTTTAGTGTATTTTCTTTAATAGCTATAGATCTCTCATTAGTATTTTTATAGATTTAGTCTGTGACTATGACCCTCTAAGTCTGGAGTGTTTTAATTTCACCCTCATTTTTCAAAGGATAGTTTAACTGTATAGTATTCTTGGGTGATAGTTTTTTCTTTTGTGCACTTTAAAGACAAGTCCAGTGTTTCTCAGGAAAATTGGCTTTTAATCTTTTTGAAGAGACTTTATATATGGCTTGTCTTCTCTCACTGGAACTATGTCTCTACATGTTATATCTTTAGCTTTAATTTTTGGGAGTCTTATGTCAGTTTCTGTAAATAAAAATTTATTGGAAATAAACCAGAGCAGGTCTGATCTGTCCTGTAGTACTGCTGGAAGTCGGAATCAACTCAATGGCAGCAAATTTGGCTTTTAGTTAACTCCGATGTGTCTTGGTATAGATCTTTTTGGAGTTATCTTCCTTGAGATTGTGTGAGTTTCTTTGATTTGTAGATTCATGCCCATCATTAGATTGTTGACTTTTTTGGTCTTAATTCTTAAGATATTTTTTTTCAGTTTCTTTATATTTCTCATCTTGTAAAATTTCTGTGATATGTATTAGGTCTCAGTGTTGTCTCAGTTGCACTAAACTGTGCTGAATCTTTTAGAACCTCCATTCTTGTGACTTTTCAGCATTTGTAATTATAATTATCCTTGAATCACTGTTTCTTTCTGTTGCCCGATTAGATGTATTGGTAAGTCCTAATGTGTTTTTCGTTTTAGCTATTGCCCCTCTAAGTTGCAAAATCCTCATTTTGTTCCTAACAGTATTTTCTTATTTCTTTTAGCTCATTGTATATGTTTTCCATTAACTCTGTTACTTCATTTAATGTTTTACACACACACACACACACACACACACACTATTTGGTCATCAGGATGTACTTTCATTCCTTTTGTCAGGTTCATCTGAGTGGGTCACCATTTCTCTGTGATAATTCTTTCTGTAGGAGCATTAGAATTTTCAAGGGTGTTAACTTTCTAACTTTCCCCCATTTTCTGGTGTTTTTGCCGACACTATTTTCTTCAAGAAACTCTGAAGTGGGCGTTGTCTTTGAGTTTTCTTCCCATTTCCTCTTCCTTTCAGTGATTGTTCCTTCTCTCCCTTGATGTAATTCAAAAGTTTTAGATCTTGTTTTTCAGTGTTCTTTCTCTTCCAAACATCGTAGAGAATTCTGTGGTCACTCTGTTAACCAGTGGACAATGCCAGAGACAAGATATTTATATGAATCAATCTGTCTATCAGAGAACGTAGTCACCTTTCTGACTACTCCTTTCTTCCCTCCTGTTTCAGCAATCACATTTTTAGTGAGAAAACCCACATCCAGTAGGCCTTCTCTGGGGCTAGTTGTTGCCCTCTGGTTTTGCAGGATATTCCCTTTCCTACTTTTTAGTGTCTGTTTTAGTTGGCACGTGCAGTGGAAGCATATCAGAGTTTTATCCATTTTATGAGGAGATGGGTGGAAATTTCTAGAACAAGGATGCTCACACTTTTTCTGCATGCGAGCTACTTATAAAATGACTAAGTCAAAATCATCTCCAACTTCAAAGATGCAAAACATTTATTTATTACATTTATTCATAAATGCATTGAGAATTCTTTATATGTGCAATGTATGTTTATGAACCTTGCATAACTGCATGAGTCCATATTGCACAACACAATGAACTATGTACTTTTTTTGTCAATACATGAGTTGATTCTGATGACTTGCACTGAATGGAATGAGCCAGGGATGCGTAGTCCAGACAGGACTGCTGACAGCCAGCCTCAAGCACACTTCCACATGATCATCAGTCATGGTAAAATGGTACTTGGACTTAATGATCTTTATGTAGGAAAAAGCTGACTCAGATAAATAAGTAGAGCCAAATAATGCAATCAAAGAGGCAGCACATTTTCTCATGTTTGTGTACTTTCCCTCTGTAAGTTCCAGAACTGTTCATGTGCTCTGGATGTTAGCTAAATGTCTCCTTATAGTGTCAGAATCTCCCATTCTGTCTGAAAGTGATATATTTTTGTCTTCTTACCCCATCTAGCATTCCCCACTCATTTTTTTTTGTAAAAACTTTTAATTTCACTTTGAAGACTTTGTTTAATGCATCAGCGAATACTCACTATTAATGTTCACAAGTCTATCAAATATTAAATGAGTGCATTTTCACCACTACCACCATCCCCTTCAGTAGTCCTATCATGTTGCCTGCTTTTCCCTGTACCCCCCAAAAGCTGTGTCTGTTGTTTTGGCCACAAATCAAAATATCACAGTCCAGCTGACCAGACCCCCAGTTCTGGCTACCAGAAAGTCCACTTCCCACCCACTGAATAGATCTCCCCCAGGGGATGTTTCCAGCAAGCCCGATCCCACAATTCCTTAAATGTATTCAAGGAAAAGGTGGGGGTTGGGGGCCTCCTTAATTATCCACACAATAGCCTTTAAACTGTGAGTGAGAGAAAAACAAAACAGAGGCTCTGTGATACTGGACATGGAATCGTCTGGAAGGGAGCGCCACCCTTTAGGCTTGAGAGGCAAGGGCCACTGTCTGTCAATGGGGAAGAACTGAAGGGAATTTTCTCCGGGAGAAAAGGAGGAACTGAGAATCAATCTACAAAGTTTCCGTGAACAGGGCTGGCAGAGAGTGGGGGGCCCCCTGCTCCAGCACATTGGTAGTTCTTCGGATAAAAGGGTGACTGAGGAGCGGGATGATCGGTGAGCACAACCCTCTGGAAGCCACCTGGTAAGACGGGAGGACTCCCTTGCTAAGGTACAAGAAGAGAAAAGATCATGGGAGGAGGGGGGGATCCTCGGAGACACAGATCAAGATGGGCAGTGTTGGTGGTAAAAGCAGATACATTTGTCCGATTCTGATCTGGCCAGGGTGAAAGAGTGAATCCAGGGCAGCCTTGGATGTGTCCAGGCTTCAGGCAGCTAGCACCTTTCAAAGTGGCACCATGGCCTTGCCGAGTGGGTGGGACCAATCAGAAGGTGTGGGGGCCAGATGTCTCCAGTAGGAACTTAGGATTCCAAGTGCCACCATCTGCCCACTGCCCCCCTCTGCTTGCACCACAGGCCAGGTGGAGGTGCTGGGGAGGGACGCTGGACAAAGGAGGGGAGAGCCTGCCTCCCACCTCTTCTCCCAGGAACGGTCCACAGATGATTTCGGCAGTATCAGGCTGGTAGATGCAGTGGTCATGGTGGAAGTGACTTCCTGGCCCACTCTTTGTTGTCCCCCCTGAAGGTACCATGATTAGGATAGTGATTCACATCCAGGGAGAAAGAACACCCCATGCTGCTCCCAGGGAGATGGCATGTGCTTCCGTGAGTCCCAGTGATGAGTCGATGTGTGTGTGTCCATGTGTGTCTGTGCGTCTGTTTGTCTCTAGGCTGCCAGGGGCTGCCAATCTCTGCCGCGCTCTCCCAGGCTTGGCCCAGCTGGCCTGGCAGGAGATCGGTCCGCCACACCCTCCCTCTGGATCCTGCCCAAAGCAACCTGACTTCTTAACAGCCTACAGCCTAGCCCGCTTACAATGGCCCCTCCCGCCCCTCCCGGGGCTCCTGGGACGTGTGGGATAGAGAACAGGGATTGCAGAGAAAAGCCACAGTCTGGTTTTCATTCGTCTGAGGAAGGAGTCGGCTCCCCCGCCTGTGTCTTCGCAAGACTAAGAGCATCTTGCCAGCTTCACAGAGGCTATTCGGGCATCATCATCCCTCCCCCACTGAGGAATTCCTCCAAAGAGAGGTTATCTTCTCTGGTGTTTTTTACTACATAGACATCCTCCCCCACCCCGTGTCTGGCACCTGGCCACAAAGATGTTGAAGAGAAAAAAAGCAAAACAAGGTCTAAAAATTGGTGATAACTTGTCAGTTTTGATGCACTTAGCGCAGTTGTTTGCGCATGTGTTTGACACCTAAGATTGCATCTGATTAACTGCGTTGTATATCAATTAAGTGAGATTGATGATAGACTTACTTCTATTTTTTTATAATGCCATCTGGTCTAACCACACTACAGTTGCACTCGACTAGTAGATCACAATTGACACATTGAGCATTTCTGTTCTTGAAGGACCTAGAAGGTTTCAGAGCCCCAATGCTCCTGTGGTGACTGAGGAAGCAGCCTTCCCTTAGGCGTTTTCCTGATTCCCCTGTAGTGGACCTTCTTTGGCAATATTTCTATCAGTTCAGTATCTGATGTTTACTAGTTGAAAAAGGTTACCTTCTAAATTGACCCCAGGGAGGTCAGCCATCTTGACTGGAGGCCACACCCATAACTTCCTTGCACACAAAAGCTCAGTGTGCTCACAATAAGGGAGAATAGACAAGCTCAAAGTGATGTACAGGGAGGCAGACCACTGCAGGGGTAGCTGTTTGCAACAACCAGGCAATCAACAATTTCCACATGGGGGAGTTGCTAACTTGCTGCTTTATCACCCAGATCCTTCTTGACTTTGAATGTACCTTCCATTCAGAACTCCTGTTTCCTAGCACATAGTACCTTCAGTTAACAAATCTTCAGTGCAAAATGGAAATGGAAACAAAATAACCCTAATCCACAGGGACATTTTAGCGATTAGTTTCAGAGAACAGAAATATGGACTATCCAGGGAGGCAGTTACAGTGCTGATTATGGAAGTGAACTCCACTGTCAAATTTTTTGGTAGAAATTTAGAGCAGGTGTGTGGGTGACAGTATCCAAGTAGGGAAAAGGCTGCCACACTCATCCAAGGAAACCTGCTTTAGTGCTGTCAGACACTTCCTTGGAACATAGTGGCAATGGGTGCAATGTCTACTAAAGATGCCTGCTTTTTTTTAATTAAAAAAAAAAAACCCAGACACTTTTTAAACAGTTTTATTGACATAATGTACTGTAGATTCAATGGTGTGAATACATACACATTATACTCATCACTTAGCTCCCCACTTCCTTCCAACCTCCCCTGCCATAACCTGAAGTAACTTTAGTAACTGGCTGTATGCTTTTACCTGTCCTGGATTTTGCTTAAAGAAAATAACAGAAAACCCAACAACAATAGCAAAGTAAAACACAGAAAATGTTCAATCCAAAAGAAAGTAGAAAATGTTTTTAAAAACTGTAACAAGTTTAAAATGATCAAAAGGCAAAAGAAATCAGATGCTAAAGTTTAACTTAACCTTATCTTTAGTGATTCACTACCTGATGCATTCTGATGGGAAGGCTAGTTGTTTCCTAGTCAATTGGCCAAGGGATTTTTGTTGTTGTTGTTGTTTTTAATCTTTTTTAAAATTTTATTTTATTTATTTTTTCAATCATTTTATTAGGGGCTCATACATCGTTTTTCACAATATATAAATAAGCATACTCGTCAAGCACCCTCACATGTCCACTTCTATTATTGTTCTCCAATCACCCACCTTTTCCCTTAAGCCCCTAGTATCGGCTTATCCATTCCTTCCTCTCTTCCCCTGGTCTCTCCTCCCCTCCAACCCTCAATAGTTTATACATTGTTATTGTTTTGTCATATCGTACACTACCCGACCTCTCCCCCAACCCACTCCTTTGATGCCCATCCTTCAAATAAGAGCTTGTGTACATATCCTTGCTGTTGGTTCCGTCTCTCTACCACCCCTTCCCTCCACCCTTCCAGTATCTCCAATCTAACCATTGGCCCGAAGGGGCCCATCCATCCTGGTTTCCCCATGTCTCCTGCTCCCCTCTATGCCAGTGTGACTTCTCCAGTCCATCTGGATTTGCAAGGTAGAGTTGGGACCATGATGGTTGGGGGACGGGGAGGAAGGCTTCAGGAACCAGAGGAAACTTGTATGCATCAACACTGCCTGGCTGCCCCCCGACTGGTCTGTTTCCTCTCCGTGTCTCCCCTGTAAAGGGGTGACCAATTACCCACCAGGTCCCCACCCTGCTCTCCTCCTCCTATGTAATGGTGTGATTCTTGTTCTTTGGTGCTCGATATCTGCTCCCTTCGGCCCCTCTTGATTACGCCTGCTGGTGTGCTTCCTGCATGTGGACTTTGCTGTTTCTGCGCTGAATGGTGACTCGATTATTTTCAAGTCTTTTGAGATTCCAGGCATTCAATCATTTGTTAGCTGGGTACCATCGTTTCTTCTACTTTGTTTGCCTTTGTATCCATTTGTCATCAGCGATATTGGGAGTCAATTGGTCCATTGATTTTGATTTTTGTTCTTTGATACCTGATTGTTTCAGCACCTCATGATCGCACAGGTAAGTGATCTTCTTTTATGGTGGGTTTTGTTGCTTCTGAACTAGATGGCTGCTTGTTTGTGCTCAAGCCTTTAAGACCCCGGATGATCTAGCTTTTGATAGCTGGGTCCTTCTGCTTTCTTCACCACCCTTGCTCATGCTCTTACATGTCCTCAATTGGTACACTGGGGATGTGTGCATACAATGATAGATGTTTGTTTTGTTTTGTTTTTTTCCGCCCCATTTGATGTCTATTGCCTAGACCTTTTACCACTTTCACCACCATCTGACCACACTGGCTGTTGTGCTTCTTCTGTGTGGCTGTGGTCTCTTCTCAGGTGGCCAAGGAATTTTAACGGAAGCTTAATCACAGGTTGTTACTGTTAGGTGCTGTTGCGTCAATTTCAACTCTTAGCAACTATGCACAACCAACCAAACTAACAAAACAGCTTTTTGAATCTATGCTGTCTTTATTGATAAATGCTTAGTAATTAAAGTATTTTATACTTTCACAATTGTTGTGGTTGAGCATATTGTGTCCGACGCTGTGTCAATCCATCCTGTTAAGGGTCTTTGTCTTTTTTTCCTGCCCCTTTACTTTATCAAGCCTGGTGTCTTTTTCCAGAGACTGGTCTCACCTGATAACATACTCATAGAACGTAAGGGGAAGTTTTGCCATCTGGGCTTCTCAGGAGGATTCTGGCTACACTTCTTCCAGGAAAGAGTTGGGTGTTCTTATGACTGTCCAGTATTTTAAAATATTCTATTCTTTCAATATTCTTTACCAACATCATAATTCAGA
>PVJH01008044.1:0-88327 GCA_004026705.1 Nesogale talazaci | reverse complement strand
GAAAATGCTCCCGATCATTAGCCATAAGAGAAATACAAATCAAAACAACAATGAGATACCACCTAACACCCTCAAGGATAGCCCAATTCAAAAAGTCAGAAAGTAACAAATGCTGGAGAGGCTGTGGGGAGATAGGGTCGCTTATCCACTGCTGGTGGACCTGCAGGTATGTACAGCCACTATGGAGATCAATTTGGAGATACCTAAAACAGATGGAAATTGAACAACCATACGACCCCGCAATTCCCCTGCTGGGCATATACCCAGAAGAGACAAGCAACAATCCATGACCAGAGGTCTGTGCTCCAATGTTCATTGCAGCACGGTTCACAATTGCAAGGAGTTGGAAGCAGTCCATATTCCCATCAACTGATGAATGGATTAAAAAGCTGTGGTACATACATACAATGGAGTACTATGCATCGCTGAAAAGCAGTGATGAACGCATGAAGCATGTCACCGCATGGAAAGAACTGGAGGAAATTATGCTAAGTGAAGTTAGCCAAGCGCAAAAGGACATGTACAATATGAATCCGCTGAGGTAAGCATATTAATAATTTTAAAATAGGAAAGGGGCATCGGGAAAAACTACTCTATAGAGAAAATCCTGGGAGAAGGCCCAGGTAATATGGCAGGGGCCAGATCAACTCTAAGGCTGCATATGGTAGCCATCAAGGGGGGAGGGGAGGCAGATGGCGATATATAGAAAGGGAAAGGGGCACTAAACCATCAAAGGGGAGGGTATTATTTATGTCTCCACAGGGAAAGAGGGACCAAACTTAAACCCGGAGACCCAGCATGTGAATGCAGTAAAACAGCATGGAGTGGAGAACCAGTGGAGGGACCTGAGAACACAACCCCAACCCCAACTATAGGGGCAGCCACCTCTCTACCAGAGGAAGTTGCCTTGGAGGCCAGCACTGAAGCTGAAGCCTGGGGAGTGAGATATGCCTGACCAGAGCACATGAGAACAAATGAAAGGGGAGGAAAAGAGAATGACGTGCATCCTTGCCCACCGAACCTTCAGGGCAATAATCCCACCCAGAACAGTGCACAAAGAGGACTGCACAGCCAGCCCCATTAAGAAATATGGCTACCCTAGCAGACCCAAGGCCTATTGCAGCCAGGAAAAAGAAGCGGGGTTAAGATTATACCCTGTTGGACACAACCACACCAATGCAAAGCACTAGGAGTGTGCAAGAGTGTAGAGTCACAGATGGAGTGACAAGGATATACTTTGGGGCCAGGGTATTGGCACCCCATCTGACTCAACCAGGGGTCACTCTAGGATATCAACTATAGACCTTGAACTTTATACAGGTCCTTATATTGCTATCTTTTTATTTTTCTATTACATATTGTATAGTATATTGAGGGGGTTTCTTGCTTTTGTTATCATTGTTTTATTTGCTTAAGTTGCTCCATTTTAGGAGACTTTTCTTGTACATATTGCTACCTGGACAAGGAGGTTAGAGGAGAAAATGACAAGTCTGATGGCTCCAGGGGAGGGGACTTTGAAGAGGGGGAGGAGGGGAAAAGGTGGTGTTGTCAACCAGCCCAGAAAAAAGGGAATAACAATTGATACAGATGCAGGGACAAGGTGGGTGAGAAGGCCAATAGGGATTGATTAAGACTAAAGTAACAGAGAAAAAATACTGAAACCTAAATGGAGAGTGAGCATGATAGTGGGACAAGAGGGAAGCAAATGGAACTAGAGGAAGGAACTGAGGGATAATGAACATTTATAGAGGTTCAAATACAGGTATGTACATAGGGGCATATATTTATAAGTGAGGATGGAGAAAAAGATTAATGTGTATACTTATAGGGTTAGTAGTAGGACAACAGATGGACATTGGACCTCCACTCAAGTATTTTCTCGGTTCAAGAACACTTTGTTCTATTAAATTGGCATTCCAAGATGCTCACCTTTTCGACATGATCACTGAAGACAAATGTGTGCATAAGCAAAGGTGGTGAAGAAGCTGATGGTGCCCGGCTATCAAAAGGCTTGAAAGTAAACAAGCAGCCATCTAGCTCAGAAGCAACAAAGCCCACAAGGAAGAAGCACACTAGCATGTGGAATCATGAGGTGTCAAAGGGATGAGATATCAGGCTTCAAGAACTCAAAAGCACAACTTTGCATGCTCACTTTCCTGATATGATCCCTGAGGACAAATGTGTGTACAAGCAAATGTGGTGCAGAAAGCTGATGGTGCCCGGCTACCAAAAGATATAGCGTCTGGGGACTTAAAGGCTTGAGTAAACAAGCAGCCATTCAGCTCAGAAGCAATAAAGCCCACACGGAAGAAGCACACCAGCCTGTGTGATCATGAGTTGGTGAAGGTGGTATCAGGCATCAATGAGCTAAAATTATATTATTATTAATGAGGAGGAGTACAAATTGGGGACACAAAGCCCATCAATAGGTGAGGTGACATCCTTTTGCAGAGGGGTTACAAGGAGGAGATGAGCCAGTTAAGATACAGGGTAGGAGCTATGAAATATGCAACCTTCCTCTAGTTCCCATGCTGCCTCCCACCCACTATCATGACCCCAATTCTACCACATAAATCCAGCTAGACCAGGAGATGTACAGTGAAGCTGGAAACATGGGAAACTTAGGATAGATGATCCATCAAGACTAGTAATAGGAGTGGTAATACCAGGAGGGTGGAGGGATGGAGGAATAGAAAGGGAGAACCAACTTCAGGGATCTACACGTAGCCTCCTCTCTGGGGCGCGGACAACAGGGAAGTAAGTGTTGGGACGCATTGTACAGTGGGACACATAGTACAGTGTACAGGATGAAAGAATAATTTGTAAATTACTAAGGCTCAAGGGGAAGGGGGGAGGAAGAGTAATATAGGGAGCTGATAATGGGGGTCTAGAGGAAGGGAGAATGTTTTGAGTGATGATGGGTGTGTAAAAGTGGCCTGCATACAACTGATGTTGTTAGGGATTGTGATGAGACTTGTATGGGCCCCCCCCAATAAAATGATTCATTAAAAAAAGGGGGGGAGGGGAAAAGGGAATTTTTTTTTTAAAGAGGAGCTTGTACCAAGGGCTCAAGTGAAATATGTTGGGAAATGTATGTGGAAACTTGTGCAAATATGCTTGATACAAATGATGTACTAAATGTTGCAGTAGCTGTAAGAGTCCCCAATAAAATTTAAAAAAAAAAAAGAAAAGTCAACAATTACGCTAAAGTAATAATGTTAAGATGAGACAGGAACTTCGCAGCACTAGAAACGTGACCATGAGGAAGCAATTAAATACAATGTTGCAAATCATATAAACTATAACTAGCATAATCAACAATTTTGTATGCAAATTGTAAAATGGGAATATATACATATATTTTATTTAATCTGATTACATACAAGGAAACCCAGTAGGACATCTCTACTCTAACAAAATTGGTCATTATAAGTCAGAAATTCTTAGAGGACAACAATAAGACATTAAAGTAAAGTTAGCCAAGACATAGGTGTTGCTACTTGTGTAATTTATTTAATAATTTAAGAAATTAATAAAATAATTTGAGCAGTGCCAGTAAGATTAAATGCATATCACTTAGTTTAATCTTTACCTAATTGAGAATTCAGATACCAGGATTATATCAGAAAGATGTGAAACATTTCTTCTACATAGAGGCATACATACATATGTGTGCACACATGTACATCTATATATGAGTATAAACTGAAATGTATTGCCTCAACAGTTCCAGCTGATACATTCATGGACTTATTCCAAAAAAGCATATCTGTTCATGTCTGTATGAACAGTGCTGAGTACAGATGAGTACTCTCAGTAATTCTGTTTCCTTGGTCTTGTTAGGGTGACTTCAACTGCTTTTTACTAAAAATAATGGCTTTTCAGGGTTATATTCCAAGGAGAAGTCAGTTAAGAAGGATAGGGAAACTCTTTTTTTATATATTCCATAGGGGTAAAATCTTGATAGATTTTCTCAAGGAACATAGGTCCAACCATGAAAGGATTATTAGGAAATAAGATTAAAAATAATTGGAAACTATACTAATGAAGAAAAGGCCAATTTGCATCAAGATTTTTTTTCTCATCATAACTACATGCCTAAATTTTTAAAGATATCAAGCGCTCTCCTACCAGAATTTCTTTGGGAAACTACCCCATGCACCTTAAAGCCCCAATCTTGGTCCCTCAGAATGTGTTCTGTTCCCTAAACTTAAAACAAACAAAAAACCTTTATAAGAAACATAACTTGTCTCCCTCAAAGGTTTTTAAAACTGTCATTTAAATGAAACCATCACCTTCAAAAACAGACCTAGATAGAGGACATGTTTGAAAACAGAAGATTTGTATTTTATATTTCGCTCAGTGGAAATTTCTGTGAATTGAAAAAATACCAATTGGCTCACCCTAGAATGATAAAGCACACATTTGTAATGATAAACCATTACAAATATTTCTAGCTATAACCCAAACTCTCAGTAATTTGGTATTGGGTTTTAAAGATTTGGACAGAGTTTCATGGGATGATTTAGGAATAATTTAATTTAGAAAGTATATGTTCTTGATTTCAATGCAATGGGTAGTGCCTGGGGTGTTAAAATTTTGTAAATAATAGGGATCCAATGGGGGTTCTACCGTCATTGAATTCCATCAGTCCATTGACTGGGGGTGTAGTCAATAGACCAAGAGAATACTTACCTTCCAACAAAGTACATCAGAAAGTGAATTAATGCAGATATTAAAGACAAAACAAAAAGCCTCTAACTTAACTGTGACTGAGCTGATTCCAATTCATAACAAACCTGTTGGAGAGTGGAAAACTATCCTTAAGCATCTTTTCCCCTATGGAGCAGCGGGTAGCTTTGAATGGCTGTTGACAACCCATACATATTGGACTATTTAACCAGAGCTATTTTAATGAATATATAATTAGGCTAAAACTTAACATTTTAATATTTTCTTTTCCTTTTAACCCATATTTAATGTATCCTAGTTCTTATTACTTTCTCCTTCTAGGAGAGAGGTTTTCTATGTTTTACTTTGCTATTGTTCTCTGGGAGTATGATTTTCCATATACGACATCACGGATAGGCAAATCTATAGATAGAGGCAGTGACTAGATTTACAGATTCGTAGGGTTAGCAAATTGAATCTGGAAGAAGAGACTATGGCAATGCTCCATATCAATAATTAATATCAGGCCAGGGGCTGACTGAGCAGACAATCAATTGTTCACATGTAAGTTAAGATTGAAGCTGAAGAAAATGAAAACAAGTCTGTGAGAGTCAAAATAGGATCTTGATACAATTCAAACGGAATTTATCAAAAAAAAAGTTGATGCCTTCAAAATTAATGACAGGAAACTGTCAAAAATATCACTAATGAAGAAAGCAAAAAAAAAATGTCATTAAGGGCTGAGCCCTGGTGGCATAGTGGTTGTGCGCGGAATTGCGGCCCACTGGGACAGAGGTTCAATTTCAGCAGTGAGGCTGGGCCTCCTACTCCCACCACCGGAGAGCAGTGATGCCAAAAAAAAAAAAAAAATGTCACTAAAAAGACAGACAAGAAAAAATTCAGAGTGAATGTAAGTAAAGTAAAATGGATCCAATAAAAGTATCATAAAGAAATATGTAAGACTCAGTATTAGAAAATCAAAAAAGAGCAGCATATTCTGCATATTTTAAACTGGAAAAATTCAAACCTCAAGTTGCAATCCTGAAAGATTCTATGAACAAAATGTTTAATGATACAGAAAGCACCAAAAGAAAATGGGAAAAAATACACAGAGTCACTGTAGCATAAGAACTAGTTCTGTAAGCCTCCAGCATGTCTGAGTCTGGAGTGTCCCAGTACATTCCTACAGTGCTTACAAGAACAGTTCTGAAATGGTTTGAGGCCTTGTTCTGCATCATTTCCAGAGCGAGGTTATAGAAATTTCAGACAAGGGAAAAAAAAAAAGAACTAGTTGACATTCAAATGCATTAACAACTTTAGGAGGTAACATGACTGAGATCTAATGGTGCTGAAAGACACTCATTCCCACTGAACAGATTAGCCAAAACAAGGTTCGGAGATTACCAATTGAAATATTTTCCAAATTTATGTGGCACTGGAAACACTCAATGCTCTGCACCAGGAAATTTGGAAGACAGCTGCTTTGTCAATTAACTAAAGGAAATAAATATCTACACCATTTCCAAAGAAAGGTGACCCAACAGAATGTACAAATTACAGAACAATATCATTGGTATCACAAAAGTAAAATTTTGCTGAAAAGCATCCAACAAAAATTTCAGCAGTAAATTGACAGGGATTTTTACAAGGTTCAGGTCAGATTCAGAAAATGATGATGATGTCAGATGGGTCTTGGCTGAGAGAAAAGAGTATCAGAAATAGTTTTGCTTGTGTTTTACTGGCAATGTTAAGGCATCTAACTGTGGAAATCATAAAAAACTATGAATACCCTTGAAAAGAGTGGTAATTCCAGTACACTTCACCGTGTTCTTGTGGAATTTATACTGCTGACAGCTTAAAATTCATATCTACCACTTGGCAGGAAAAACAACAGGGCATTCTGCTTCCATTTAGATTACAGCATTTAAAGCCCAATGGAATAGTGATAGTCTGTCCTATAGGCTCATGAATTGGAATAATCACCTTGACAGTACGAAGCTTGATTATTTTTTTTGGGGGGGGGGGAGCTTATTACTTTTTCTAATGTGTAATGGCATCATAGTTAAGCATGTGACTACGAACCACGAGGTTATCAGTGAAAGACCTGGCAGTCTATTTCAGTCAGGATGACAGTTCTAAAGCCCTGTGGAGTAGATCTGCTCTGTCCTCTAGATCACTACAAATTAGAATCAATCCCATGGCAATGGTGTATTCCTGCTTTTTATTATCTTTAAAAATGTTGTGATTGGTTATACTTGACTGCTGTTAATTCAGATGCTTAAGAAAACATCCAGAGAGAAATAAACAAATGATTTCTTACCAGCCACAGCTACCACAATATTTAATTTGGGGAGGGGCGGGGTGGTGGAGGAAGGTCTATATTCACTTGAGGAGAAAGGAAGGAATAATTTTTTTAGATATGTAAACGCTACATAAAATATTGAGTTAGCAATATACAGATTATCTTGAATGTAAATAATACAGGATTGAGTCCATCCTATGTGGCACCTAGGTAAGCAGCCTGTGCTGGGGCCTCCAAGAAGAATGGTGAGTCAGGTGAACAGAAGAGGATGCTGATGAATAAAGGGGCACCCTCAACAACCCAGACAGCTACCCTTGTCCTGGGGCTACCCCTGCACATCCAAGGCCCAGGACAACTGAGACCTGTTCCCTGGGTTTTCTAGACCTAGCCGGCAGTGCTGCTTCAGTGCACCATAATGGCCACCACCCACCAATAGCCCCCTCATCACCACCACACGCCACCTTGTCGTTAAGCCAGGATCTAGGTGGCTACCCTGTGGAGACTCACAGCCGTGGCTAAACCCCAAACAGCAGCTGTCCGCTCAAGACACTCACCTAAGGGAGCGACTCCTTTCTCCCACAGTTCCCTCCTCTCCACATGGTGTCAATCCAGCTGCCATACTAGGATTCCTCCCATAGTCCACACAGGGCTCAAGAAGCAGACCGCAGTTCACCTGCAGGGAGTGGGTTGCCTGGGCAGCCCCCTCCCCTTTATTGCCTAGGGCGTGGCTGCAATAATTGCATCTGGGATACCTTGTAAGTCAGTCACTGGCTCCTATGAGCTGGGACCCAGCAGCCCATCCCGGGAGCCAGGAAGGGCAAATGCCTCCTATGGCCCCTTCTTGCAACACTTCAGTGAAGGGGCAGTGCTCCTGGAAGTCCTCCTCCAGATACGGCAGTACCCCGTGAAGAGGGATGCACCCCAGGAAATCATGTGCAGGCCCAGCAGGGTGGCGTGAAGCAGCAGCATCCCTGGCAAGCCTATGCCAGGCTGGGCATGGCAGTGGCACCAACGACCCTCCTCCAGATCCTGTAGGGCAGCATGAAGCAGAGGCATCCCTGGCACCCCTTTCCCAAACCTGACAGGGCTGTGCCTGCCTCAGCCCCAAAAGTGTCTCACCAGGCAGCTCACAGCTGGCCTGCCATTTCTGCAAGCCGGAGGAGCCAGGAGGAATTCTTTGGCACCTCCACAGGCCCTCCACATGTGCAAGGAGTAGCGAAGCACTCCTTCTTGGTCCAGAAGGAACTCCTCCCCCACACCTTGTCTAACTCCATAACTCAGGGGATCAGTGACCCAGGCCCCACTCCAGTCAACGAAACTGCTCACAACTGCTGGCCACAATTGCAATGGAAACTCTGACTCAATGCAGACTGACCCACCTTTATAGTAAACCACAGGCAGCCCCTGAAAGCACCCTTTCAGGAACACAGAGAAGAGCCCATGGCCCCTGGGCTCTCAGAAACATGGTGTCTACCTCCACAAATGGGGTCAAGCAAACATCAGTAACCCACAATCACTCACAACAACAACAACAACAACAACATAAAAACAGAGAGACAAAACACAATACCAAGGATCTACCACAAAAAAATTTTTCAAAGGGCTTCTTGGAGTAATACAGGAGCTAAGGAAAGAAATACAGGATACAGATGCAATGATAGTCGAGAAGTCCACAGCTTGAAGGCATGAATTCCACAGGAAATAGGATGAAGTCCTTTCACCAAAGGGAAATACAGGTGTTCATGGATGAGGCAGCAGAAAATCACAGAATTGATGCCTAGACTTGAGGGAGGCAAAGACCCATATCAGTGACCTTGAAAACACACAGACAGATCTCAACAGATGAGAGAGGCAGTCAAATAAGAAAAGTAACAAAGGCAGAAGTTAACCGAGAGCAAGGACGGATGTTATGAAGAGGAGCAATATTTGAATAATTGGTTCACTTGAGCAGGACTCTAAAATCAAGTCAACAGCAAAAGAACAAAGGAATTTGTGGAAGCAAATGTCCCTACCTTAATGAATGAGAATCAAACAATTATACAGGAAGCAGAAAGGAAAGCAATTATACTAAATCCCAAGAAGAACTCACCAAGATAAATAATAGTGAAACTCTCCAACTTAAAAGAAAAAGAGAAAATTATAAGAGAAGCAGGAGAAATTTAAACATTCATATACAAGGGAGCTCAGGTAAGAATGTGTTCAGATCTATCAGTAGAAACCATGATAAGGAGTGGAGCACCATTTTCCAAAAGCTAAAAGAAAAAAATGTCTGCCCAAGAATCCTTTACCCTGTCAAATCTTCCATTAAAACAGACGAGGAGAAAAGGGTCTCTCGGGAGATTAACAAAAGTACAACCAGAAGAGCAAGAGCAAACAATTTGAGGCTGAATAACAATCTTCATGGAATGAATGGGTACTAAACCTTTTAGAGAAAAGGTTCAAAAGTTTCTAGAAACTACTGTGAATGAGAATACTGCAAAACTTTTGGAATACTGCAAATGCAGTTATCAGAGGAAGCTTAATATCAACAAATGCATACTTGAAAAAAGAAGAGAGGTTATGATTGATATGTTATCACAAAAAATCTTCTGCGACCAAAACAGAGTCAACAGAACAATCCCTGCAATAGCAAAGGAAAAGGAATGATAAAAACCAGGGCAGAGTTAAACCAGTGGGAGGGCAAAAGAAATGTGGCAAAAAAAAAAAAAAACAACTGGTTCTATGGAAAGTTTAACAAAATTGACAAAGCACTGATAAACTTAACCAAAGAAAGAAAGGAGCAAACATCACAAGTCAGGGTGAGGGATGAACAGGGGAAATCACAAAAGATTCCAATGAGAGTCAAAAGAGAGTCACAAAATACTATGAAGGACTGTGTTCTAGTGAATTCAAAAACATGGAAGATATGAATAATACTTGGAAAAATAGTCCCTCCTAGATTATCGCAGGCAGAGGTCAAGAACCTCAACAAACCCATAGCATAAGAAAAAATAGATACAGTGATCAAGAAGCTACCAACAACAAAAAAAGCCCCTGGACCAGACAACTCCCCAGGGAATTCATGGAAAAGCTGACACTGATCCTCTACAAAGGATTTCAGAACAGTGAAAAGACAATAAACTCCCAAATCCTTTCTATGAAGTCAGCATAACATTGGTAATCAAACAGGGCAAAGATCCCACCATTATAGATAAGTACAGACCGATATCCCTAAAGAATGCAGATGCAAAAATCCTTAACAAAAGTTAAGGCCAATCGAATACAAAAGTACATAAAACATATCATCCACCAAGATCAGGAAGGATTAATGCCAGAGGTGCAGGGATGGTTTAACATCTGAAAATCCATCAATATTTTACATATTATAAGAAATAGTATAAGAACCATATGATAATATCAATAGATATAGAAAAAGCATTTGATCACACTGTGACAGATAACAATACTGGAGACACATAACAGGGAGAAGGTGCTGTCTGAACCCCCCACAGTGGGGCAAACCAAGATGGGAACACAGCAGATCGATAACAGAAGCAAAGTAAAGACACAATTCCCCTAAAGCCCTAAAGAATACCACCACCCCTGAAATAGATTTCAGTCTAGAAGGGGCAGTTCCTGGAACTCCCACAGGACCAGTAGGGAGATAGATCTAAAGGTCAGTGGACAGACCTGGAAACGCATGGTTTTTGTGGGGGGGGTTGCTGTGGTTGTTGTAGGGTTTTCTGGTAGGGGGTTGTTTGGGGGAGGTTGTTTCTGTTTGGGTCTGTTTGTTTTGTTTCACCTTCTTAATTTTCTTTTTTGGTCAACCATCTATTTTCCATTTGTTTGGACTTTGCAATTATCAGTATGCCTACTTCCACAAGACAGGAATGGGAAGCAAGAATGAGGAGAAAGCAACAGTTACAATGGTCTCAGGGGGACTTGTGGGGAGGATGGTGTGGGGAAAAGGTGTGATGGGTGCAGCGTACCATAGAGAGGAGAAAAACTAGGGAATAAAAAACAACAAGGTGGATATAGAGATCCTGGGAGTGCTGGTGCAATGGCAATCTAGCTGAAAGCAAGTACTATGAGGCAGAAGTAGAGAGAGCATGATGGTGAGATAGGAAGGTAAAAGGAATAGAGGAATGATCTAGGAAACAAAATTATGGATTAATAGAGGAATCCCCATGTGTAATTATATTAATCCATAAAAAATAGAAGTATTGGTCTATGTACATATGTACATATGGCAATACACTGAGATAGTAGATGGACTTTGGACCTCTGCTCATACCCTCCCTCAATACAAGAATATGCCATTCGAACAAACTAGCAATCTGAGATGTTCACTCTCCCAACAAAATTGCTGAAGACAAAATGGGTGCATAAGAAAATGTGGTGAAGAAGGCAGATTGTGCCTGGCATCTGGGATCGTAAAGGCTTAAAGTGAAACATGTCACCATCCACCAGCGAAACAATAAGCCTATATGGGAAAAGCACACCAGCTCGAGGTGCAAGCATGAAGTGTCATCGGGACTACATAACAGGAATCAGAAAACCAGTAACAATCAAAAAAATAAAATCATATGGTTAAGATCAGTGGGGATTGGAGCAGAGACCCAAAGCCCATCTCTAGACAATTGAACATCCCCAACAGATGTGTCACAGAGAAGGGATGAGTCAACCAAGGTGCATTAAACCACACCCCGGCCACCAAGATCCCAGTGATGCCTCTCACTTTGGACTAGACCAGAGCATGTACACAGCCGCAGATAAGAGATAAGCGCTCACAACACACACAAACTAGGAGCAGGAATGGGAAGAGAGATACCAGATGGGAAGTGTGGGGAGAGGGAGGGTGGGATGAGAAGGGGAAGAAGGTGAAACTAATTGAAACAAAGCCAAACACACTCCTCCAGGGGAAAGAACAAGGGGAAACTATGAGGGAATGGAGACAGTGGTTGCTATGAGACATGCAAATAATAATTTATAATCAATCAAGGAGTCAAGGGCACGGGGAGAGTTGATACCAAACACTCAATAGAAAGTAACTATCTAGAAAAGAATTGTAACAACATATGCATAAATATGTGTGATACAGTTGTTGTAATGGATTGTAATAACCTTTTTAAGAGCTCTCAGTTCAATGATTAAAAAAAATAATACAGACATCTTATTAGGATTCCATAAAGTTAAGCAATAATTCAGTATAGAATATCGGACAAGTACACTGTATCAGTAATTCACTGCCATGAGGGTCTAGAGAAAACGTTCATAAAATCATTTAATAAGTGAATTAAATTTGTGTTGGGGAAAAGAATCAGTTTTAAGATTTTTTTGGTTTTTGTTTGTTTGTTTGCTTTTGTGGGCATCACCCAGTGCCGCTCCTGAGAGCGGCTGCTGGATTCGAACCACCAAGCCTGCGGGCTACAGTCCCGCACTCTACCACTTACACCACCGGGGCTCAGCCAAGATTTTTTTATACATATATAATCTATATTCACAATTTCATTTCTCTTCGGTTTGACATTTGATTTATAGGTTGACTTAGGATGAGGGTGGGTAATCAACTCATCTATAAATATCTCTTCCCAAATTTACATTAAAAGTAGATATTTCTAAGCTACTTTTCTGTGGTATTTATAAGAATTATATATAATCAATTCAGGGAGGTCAGAAGACATTTCAGGGTCAGAGAAAATACAGAAAAAGAAGCAAAACTTCTCTGTAAGCCTTCAGGTAATACATGGGGTTTATACTACAGGCCCTTGAGGAACATTTGTTTAAAAAGCACAAAGTTGGTCTAAAAATTATACTTGGATGAAATACTTAATATCTTTTTCCTAGCAATTTCAATTATTGAGTATTTTTTTTAAAAAAAGACTGCTTTATATTAATTAGGGGGATATTTGTAAAAAATTTAAACATTGACTTCAAATCTTGATTGTTATCCTTAATCTTGAAAAAAACTAATCATTCTGAATGTCAACTTTCTCATTCATTGTAAAATGAGGATAGGATAAGAATAATTTTCTTGAATCATGCTGTCACCACAGCTTTTAAGTATTCAATGACTGTAACAACTACAATTAATTTCTCCCAGTTGAAATCAAGTTTTTAATTACACTCAGTTAATATTACAATAATTCACTAGCTTCACTTTCAGATAACATGGAGAAGAAAGAGATTTTCCTATTACTTTTCTTCCTAAAAAGTGAAAACTAAGTCAGGCAGGATTGGTACACGGTCATACAAAAGATATCATTTCTTTCGGTGACTGAAATTTAAGAGAAGCATGAAAATTATACGATGACTAAGCAACCACTACTTTAATGAAGCCATACACTCCCACATATTTCTCACTACCATACACACACTTAACTTCTTAGGAGTGATTAATTCTGAGCAACAACAACAAAAAAAAAACTGGCAAATGCGAGAGTTGAAGTATAAATATTTCTACAACTTCTGAATATGAAATCATGTAAAGTATTAGCTACTAGCACAGCTTTGGGGAGAAGAAATTTTTCTATCAAATATAGGAGTTGATTTATAAAGTCAAGAGGCAGAGATGGCGAGACTCATCTCACACACAGACTTTGGACAAGATGTCAGGGAAGCCCAGTCCCTAGAGGAGAACAAAATGGTTGGATACAGTGTCTGCATCAATGTCCTCCCCTGTAACCATCATGAGGGTGGCACAGCACAGGCAGTGCTTCATTTCGCTGTACACAGGTGCCATGGGTCAGAACTGAGTTGACAGCTCTTAACAGCAGCAACAGCATTGATGGCTACGTGTCTTTTTCACCTCTCGCCTCCCAAAAAAAGGAAGTGTTTTTTTCCCCTTGAATTCTGTTTTCAAGATTTCAGGGAGTACAACAAAGGTAAAATGAACTTTAAAAATCAAATGAGCGGGTGATTATGCCACTCTTTCTAGAGCTCTCAAAACCCTACTCAAGTACCAAATACGTAGTTCATTTCTAGAACTTATTTTTATCTTTCCTTTATAAATTACATTATTCAACTAAGAGAAACAAAATACATCTTCCTCAGCAATTTGTACTAACCTGCAGGTGTTCGAATTCCATCTTCTTGATTAAAATATCTTACTTTTTCTTTTAAGAAAAGATAATCCTTGAAGATCTGTACTAACTTACATGAGGTACCCCTCTCCAAGAATGTAGATTCTTTTTTCTACCGTCCCATGGGTAACCAAAATCTCCAACCAGCTGGCAATAGTTTGTTTTTATTCTGCTGCTGATGGAAGTTTGTTTGCTTGCTTTTAATGACTTCATTTAAAACAAGGTCATGAGTCTCTAATTCAGAGACTAAATTCTACCACTACTGCCTCCCACTTATGACTGGAATCCATGTCCTGACTCAGCATCCTCACCAGCATTTCTTTGAGTATACAGTAGGAACCACAGGGATGAATAAAAAAAGAATTTCCTCTGCAAAGACTTCCATTTCTTGAGCAGATAATCAATGCATTTTAGGTGTCCTAAAATAAAGTTCCATAAGTAGTGACTGGTTTTTGAATGTAAATAGATTGTTTTGAAATGCCTAACCAAGCTGAGCATTTCGATCCCCATATGGCTCTTTTCCCAGTAATACAGTGTTATGAAAGTCATGAGATTTTAGTCACGATTGTTCCAAAGTACCTAATTAGGTTTGATGTGCCAGTGGCCAGATGGTTAACATTGCAAATGATGTAGGCTAAGGAGTCCTTTTATAGAAGAATAAAAATGTGACTTGCTTATCAAAACTTTCAAGAGATTGGTTATTAGAACCATTATTCAATAAAGCATCGTCTATTCAGGTTCTCAAAGCAGAAATGTATGCCTCCTATATCCAGTGAGTCAACAGAACTAATCATTCCATCTCAGATATAGACTTATAACCTCTCTTCATTCTCACCAAAGTAAGTAAGCACCATGCATCCAGTTTACAAAAGATTTAAATGATCTCTATGCATCTTCATTTTCCACTCCACTTTCATTAATACAGTGAGTTATCTTCTTCTGTTAGTTCTCCTATTATTTTGTAATGTAATTCAGACTGCTGGAATTGTCTATGTAAAACCAGTTGCTGGAGAATGGATACCAGTCAATTCCATGTGAATCAAAGTAGATGTGCTCGATAGGATAATTGATAGCGATTTTTTTTTTGAGGTAGAAGATCAGTGGCCTTTCTTCCAAGGTGTCTTTGGGTGAAAATTAATCTCTATCCTTTGAGATGCCAACAAATATGCTAGTCAGTTGTACAAAAAAGGATCTCCCTTACAAACAAAGAAGCTCATAATGACAGGGACGTAAACTATTACTCTCTACTCCTACCCCTTTCTCAATCACCTTTTGTTTCTGCCACCTGGATTTTGCATATTTTCTGTGTGCAGAAAGCCCTGTGCCTTGGAGGGGAAATACATCATTTGTGCCTTAGTTTGTAATTTTTATTTAGCAAATCCCTATTTAAGCCTTCAAGTGCTACTTCAAATGCTATCTCAGCAAAAAATTTAAAAAAAGCTATCTCAGCAGGGCTTCTTAAATCTTTTCCCCTCACAATTCGTTTTCACAAGAGAACTTCCAATACAAGCACCTCAGATTCATTATATATTTGATTTTGATTTAATTTTTAATCACTGTGCATTCAGAAAACTTTTACTGCTGCCAGTAAAAGGAAAAACTTTATCTTTTGCAATCCCTACATTCAAATGGTTACACCATTTGAAACATTGGTGGCTAACAGTGCTGGACTGCTAAACTGAAGGTCAGCCACTCTGTGGGAGAAAGACAAGGCTTCCTACCCCCCTGAAAAGTTGCAATTTCAGAAACACACAGGAAGAATTCTACTCTGCCCTATAGAATCATTATGAATCAGTGTCAACTGAATGACAATGAATGAGTATTCTGGAACCACTTTGTAAAGTCAATTACTCTATTTTACTTGTGATTGCTCCTTGATACCTTTTATGCCCACACCTAGTGAGGCAGTCGCAATCTCATGATAGAATTCACACCTTGCATGCTGGAGACCTTCAATGTACCTCAGGTGCAGAGAGCCACTGTGAGTGAAAGATGTGTGCTGTGTGACCTGAAAAGGTTTCAGAGTTTGCTGACTGGCTTAGATGGAATTAGAAGAAAGATCTGACTCTCTACTTCTGAAAATCACCAAGTACAAATGGAACAGTAAGAATGTAAACAATGAAAATGTGGACCAATAGTGAAGAAGGTAACCCCTGAACAACTCTTCTAAAAAGCTGTTGGTGGAAATTTAGGGAAATCTTTAAAATATATACAAAATTCTTATTCTTAAAGGGAACATAACTGTCCTACCACAGGAGATGATGATGCAGCTATATATGACAGACCATGGAAGATAGGGGATAGAGGTCCCCAAGAAGAGAGAAGAAAAAAAGGTAGAGTAAGAAGCTTTAATGTAACAGGAGGTCTGAAAGGGTGATTTCACAGCCTAGAATAGCTATAAAGCTTAAATCTAGACAGTATCAAACTCCTACGTTGGTTTTAAATTCTTGAGTCAGCAAATCCATGCTTACTTCTTTGTCCATACCCATGAAAGATTACAGCATAGACAGAGCTTTGTGATTGGACCTTAGGAAATATTCAGACCTGATATTTGCCCATTCTTAACCTGAAGAAACAGACAAGGCAGGTACCCCACATCTGATTTAAAAACAAGAAAAAAGAAAAGAAAAAACACCTAGACAGTGCTGTGTCAGCAGAAATTCACTGGAGACCCTACCTGAAGTGTTAGGTGCTTTTTCCTTTCTACATAAATTTTGGTTTATAATTTCTGTTTGTGTTCTGTGAGTTCATTTGGAGGTTCCTGAGACAAAGAATCCCTAGACATATAAAAAAAATGCAACAACCCTAAGACCAAGGCAAAATCAGTAGTAGCTAAATAATTATACTATACATCCAACTATACTAGAAGCTTTCCTAAAAAATGAATTGTTCTTTAAATATTAACTTTAGCTCTAGGCCCTATGGATATTAACATTTACTGAATCCCCTAATACATGTTAGATTTTTAATGCTCAAACAAAAATACATGGAATTGAAGGCAGAAAACTTCTAAGTTTAAATCACAGCTCCTTCTATTTTAACCTCCACCATTGAAGGACAGATATTGTGTCTCATTTATTTATTAACTATTTATTTGGTGGTGTGTAAGTGTGTAAAGAGGAGGGGGAAGACCCATTTTTTAATCTTTCTTTTTTAAGTTTTTTTGACATATAACTCCCATATACTTCAATGTTTTAAACATTAAAGAAGCTGTGTAACCATCATCATAATCAAACTTGGTCAATACTTTTTTAACTCAGGAAACTAAGTGTGAATATTTTTCTTTATAAAATGCAAATGAGCACAGCTCAGCACAAAGTGAGACTAAATTAGATAAGATAATGGTACTGTCTAGAAATACGTATGTCTAACAATAATAATATTGGCATGGACCCAATGAATGAATCCCTGCCATATTGTGACTCAGAGCGAACCGAAGACTGAGTAAAATTGCCTCTGTGGGTTGTTCTTAAACTGGGGATGACCAGATAGATTCTGGGCTCGCATCTAATTCTAGCCCCAATCCAGAAAGAGTTAGTTCTTATAATGGGGCCTTGATCAACACCCACCTTCATGAAGATATCACTGAATATGAGGGTGCTACAGCTAAGTGTGCTGTAGAAAGAAGAGGAGGCCTGGTTATCAACTGGTATCGTGACTGGGGGCTTAAAGGTCTAAACAAACACATCTAAGTGAGGTTAAGTTAACTAAGTCCACGTAGAAATAGTGAGCAAGCCTGTGTGATCAAAGGGTGATGAGAACAATATCCAAATATGATGAAGGGAAAAGTGTCAGAGTTTAAATTGTGAACATCCAATTTGTAGGAGGCTATGAAGAACAGTGGAATCACAAAATTCATCTGCAAAGTACATAGGCAGATTATACTTCTGGCAGACCCCTCTGCCACAGTTGAGGGACTTGAACAAATTTTCTATCAGATTGAGATTATTGCAAACTTGATTATCGTGGGTATAATATGATACCTGGTCAGTTGAAATCCCTCTTGACCTAAGCCAGATTTTCTCAAAGTTTGAATATTTCTTACTTGTTCCATGACAGAATTTTCCTCTCTGGATTTTTTTTAATTAAAAAAAATCATTTTATTGGGGCTCCTATAGCTCTTATAACAATCCATACAACTGTATTAAGCATATTTGTACATATACTGTCATAATTATTTTCTGATTGAACCCCTGGAATTAGCTCCTTCCCTCCCACCCTCCACATGACCCCTTGAATAAATTATTATTTTCATATCTTACACCAATAACCTCTTCCCTTCTCCCAAGGTTTCTGCTGTCCATTCTCCAGGGGTTGTGTGTGTTAAAAATATTGTTGATGGTTTGTTTCTTCCTTGCTTTAAATTTTTATCTTATTATAAATACTTTTTCCTTTCTTCTCCATTATGTTTTTGTTTTCTTATTTCTCTCAGGTTTCATAACCTATGAAGCACAGAAAAGTGGATGGAGGAAACAAGTGATGCAGTGACTTAACTGGGATGGGGAACAAATAAAGAATGAAGTAGGGAGCACCAGAACTGTTACTGATGATGTGTATACAATGCTTTGTAAAAGTGACTTAATTATGGAAGTGTATGATATGTGAATTTTATATCAATAAGAGTCTATCATATGGAAATCAATTTTTATCAATTAAAAAAATGGTCTTAGTGTGTTTCCAAAGCTTTAAATCTTTACAGGAGAGCAAAGTTGCTTCTTACTCCAAAACATGTAGATTAGTTAAATAATATAGCAAGCTAATATGGGGTTAGAAAAATAAATTTGGCATATAGCAGGACTAATTCTTTGGTTAAATTTTTCTGTTTATAAATTTCATATTTATATAAATTTCATATTTTATAGTCCTTGATACTAAGTGCTGAAGATTCTTACACAGTGAATCGATAATAGAAAATATAGCAAGTGAGTTGTTTACCAAAACAAAAATATATTTTCTCCCAATTTAGGGGACTAGAATTTGGAATTCAGAACAGAGTTCCAGAGGAAGGATTTCTTTCTGTGCTGACTCTGGGGAAGAATCTTGTTTCTTGGATATATATATATATATATACATATATATACATATATATATATGGTGTGGTATCTGTCTCCCACAGCTCTGCTAATACTAAGTATACATATCCATTTCAACTATCCACATATAACCTATACATATAAATTTCCTTAACTCTTTCAGTCAACCAATTAAGACATGAATGCACACAGAAATAAGACCACATGGTAAGAGGACTTAGAATAAGGGAACTCTTTGCTGATACTCAATGGATCTTGGCTGAATGCAAAGAAGATCAGAAACATATTATGACAAATACAAAATCTCCCGTCAACTTGGGAAAGGGTCGGGTCTCTAGCCTGTCAATCAGGTTGCAGCTTGATGACCTCATTTGGAAGTATGAAGGAAATAAATACCTGACTGGAGGCAGATCACATAGACACTCTATTTGTTTTCCTGTCGACAAATCACATAGAGTTACAATCTGATGGAGCCAGAGCCCTGGATCTGGAGGAGCCACATAGAGACTCATGCCAGTGCTGAGATGCTTCCACCACCACTGGATCCATAAAACTTTCTACCCGCCTGCAGTTTTCCAGTATTTGCTGTTATTGCATGTGTTTCATGAGTCTGAAGAAGAATTCATAGACAGGTGTTAGACACCTGGGCTCATATCGAACTTATGGACTTAAACTATACTGGGCTGAGATACATTCTGAATTTACAATTGCTCTTTTATATAAACCTCTTTCTTATACACATGAATGTCTCTGGAGTTGTTTCTCTAGTCAACACAGATTAACTCACTTATATTTTAGTGATTATGCCAAGGCGTTCAACTTGGAGGATAACAATAAATGATAGAGAGCCTTGGGAAGAATAGAAACTTCAGAACACTTCATTGTTCTCATGAGGAACTTGCATATCAGTCAAGAGAATGGAAAAAGGGAAGAATGCTTGGTTTAATATCAGGAAAGGTGTGAATCTGGATTACATCCTCTTACCATACACATTAAAACGCAATCCTGAGAATATCATCAGAGAAACTGGCTTATATGAAGATGATTGTGGCATCAAGTTTGGAAAAGGGCGTATTAACAACTTGCAATATGTAGATGACACAACCTTGCTCGCTGAAAATGAGAAGGACTTGAAGCACTTGCTGACTTGCTGATGATTATTAAGGATGGCATCCTTCAGTATGGAATGCCACTCAATATAAAGACCAAAATCCTTATAACTTGACCAACATCATGATAAATGGAAAAATTTTTGAGCTTGTCAAAGATTTTGTCTTGCTGCATCCACAATCAATACTTATGAAAGTAGTGAAGCGATCACGAGAAAATTAGAAAATCTGATGCAAAAGGCCCCTTTAGAGTACTGAAAAGTAAGAATGTTACTCTAAAAGCTGAGGGAGCCTAACCCAACCTATGTTATATTCAATAGCCTCATTTACATGTGAAAGTTGTATACTGAATATGGATTACTGAGAAATAAGCAGTGTGTTTGAATAGTGTTTCTGGGAAAGAAGTTGAAAGTACCATGAACTACTAAAATGACAATCCAATCTCTCTTGAAAAAAGAATAGACAGAGGGCTTCTTAGAGGCAAGAATGACGAGGCTTCATCTTATATACTTTGGACATTTTGTCAGGAGAGATCAGTCCCTGGAAAAGGATATCATTTTTAATAAAATAGAGAGGCAGCAAAAAAAAAAAAAAAAAAGGGGGAAGATTTTTAAGAAAATGGATTGTGCTGCCTCAGCCTGAGCAAAGGGGAGCCAGATTTGCAGACCAGGGCCTTCCAGGCCCACTGAGCACTGCCTTTGCCTGAGCTGTAGGGCAGGGGAAATTAGCGTCCCAGACATGGACCTTGCAGGTCAGCCACATGCCGTATCACCTCATCCTGAGCCACCAGGTGTCAGGGTCACGAACCAGGACCTTTCAGGTCTGCTGCATGCTGCCTCTTCCTGAGCCGCAGGGAGTCTGTGACTCCGGTACTCACAGATTCACCATGTGCTACTTACCTAGAGCCATGGGGAGTCATGGACTGGGTCCTTTCAGGTTTCCCCTGAGAGCACCCAGCCCCTGGGCCATCAGATGGGCACTGGCTGGGTCTCTTCCAGCTCAGGGATCATCACTGCCCCATCTCCCCCCTCCCCCCACCCCAGCTCATGCAGCAAGTGGAAAAGTGAAGAGTACATCCTTGGTCCACAGGGCATCCTTCTCTCAAATATAGCCTAGATATGGAAACCAGGGGGCCAGTGAACCGATTCTGGGAGCTCCCCAGCCCACGCAAGTCACACCAACTTAGACCCAAACAGGGCAACTACCCACCCATTGGCACCCTACAGCCCTAACAGTCTAAGTTCCCCACAGATCTCTCCACCAGTGCTCACAACCTCTTACTGATGTTGACCACTGAATGACTGTAGTACCTGCCCACATAGCAGCTTGACCCACCTCCATAATAGGCCACAGGCAGCCCTTGAAAATAAAATTGCCAGTCACAAATAGAAAGAACACGGGGTCTCTTGGTATCCCAGAAATATGTCACCCAAACTTTGAAATAGTCACGTAAACAACAGCATACCACTTCACTCCCAACAAGAAAACAAGAAAGATAACCCACAACAGTACAGCGAACAACACTCATAGAAGAAACTGATAAGGATCTAGCACAGAATGAAATTTTCAGAAGGCTGTTTGGAACAATACAGGAGAGTATGGAAGCTACACGGACTAAGGATGCAATAATAGAGGAGATAAAGTCCACAACAGAGGGGACGAAGTCCATGCACCAAATGGAAACACAGGAGGTAATGGATGACGTAGCAGTAGCTGCACACAAGATCACGCATCTTCTGAACAGAATAGAGGAGGCTGGGAACCATATCAGTGATCTTGAAGACAATCAGGAAGACTTCGGCAAACAAGAGAGAAACCCAAACAAGATAATAAAGGAGACAGAAGTAAACCTGGCATCAATGACAGATGCTATGAAGAGCAACAACATCCGAATTATTTGGCCTACTAGAACAAGACACAGTGGGAAAGTAAACAGTTAAACTAAGAAGTGACTTTCTGGAAGAAAATGTCCCTACCTTAATGAATGAGAATCAGTCACTCATACAGGAAGCATAGAGGAGAGACACCATGTAGACTAACCCCCAAGAAGAACTCACCAAATATATAATAGTTAAGCTTTACAACTTTGAGGAAAAAGAGAAAAGCCTAAGAGCAGCAAGAGAAAGAAAGACAGTCACATACAATGGCTGTCAGTTAAGAAAATCTTCAGACCTATCAATTGAAACCATGAAGGGAGGAGAGAGTGGAGTAACATCTTCTAAAAGCTGAATTTAAAAAATGCCTCCCCTAGATTCCTTTACTCTTCCAAATTACCTATTAAGATAGGATAGATAAGGGTCTGCGAGAACAAGAAAAACTTAAAGAATATGCTACAAAACACCCAACCATGCAGAATTTCCTTGCCAACTCCCTATGGCCAGTAAACCAATATCCTTCAAGTACAAACAGGAGAACACCATAGAGTACAACTCCCACCAGAAGCCAATGAGCCAATAACAATCACCAAGATAACATAACCTCAGAAGGAAAAGAAGGCAATAAAGAAGCCCCCACAAAGACACAGCACAGTGATAAGAAGGGTGATAGATAAACACCCAAATCAAAAGGCATGAGATGTCAGTAATGAATCTACAGATTGTGATAATAACGCTTACACTAAAATTAACAGTGATAGAGGAATATGAAAGAGTGGCAGGATACAAAAGTTACAGACAGAAGTGGTCTGCTCCCGTCTTGGCTTCTGCCACTCTGGAAAGAGATCTTAAACAGGTGGCTTTATGTAGTAATAATTGCTTTTAGAAAAATCAATAACATAAAAAAGAAAAATCAATAACATACTAGTTACAAAGAGTTGATTTAAGGATGTTCCAGGGCTGAGCCCCGGTGGCATAAGTGGTTGAGTGCGGGACTGCAGCCCGCGGCCTTGGCGGTTCAAATCCAGCAGTGGCTCTCAAGAGCAGCACTGGGTAGCGCCCACGACCACCAGAGACAGTGATGCCAAAAAAAAAAAGGATATTCCAAATGTTCAACTTCTTTAACATGCCTTATAGCTCCACCGGACAAAATCATGGAAGAGGAGATCAAGAAGGCAGTATCCTTCACAATAGCCAAGAACAAAGTGAAATATGTAGGGGTCTGTGAAAGCAAAATGATGACAGAGAAAGCAGGGCACTTACCTACCCAGGGGGAGAGTACTGGCCTGACTCCACAGAATCAGCAGCATGAAGATCCTACGACGATGCACCAAACCATAAGGGCAAAAAGGCCACGTGGAAGAAAGTATGAAAAGAGAGAGCCCCAGTGCTGACCCCAACCAAAGCCAAACTGACCCCCTCCCTGATATGGGTGTGACAGAGAGCAGCACAGAACCTACAGGTTTGGGAGAGGTGCAAACATGCCACACCACCATGGAGATAGACTGGGAGAGAGGAAGCGAGAGAGCAGACTCGACCCCTTGCTGGCCCATGATGCTCAGAGGATGATGTCCCTAATGCGACACAGAGGGGCCTGGGCAACCAACAACAGCATGTGTCACACTGTCCCCTTACAGGAGCAGACTGTGACAGAAAACATTTCTGGGTTCACATGTTGGGAAGCAATGTGGTCTGAATCCCCCAAAGCAGAGTGAACCAAGAGAGCAATCAGTGTAAGACATGGGGAAAATAATAATTTATAAATTATCAAGGGTTCATGAGGGAAGGAGGGGGAGTGTTAGCTGATACCAAGAGTTCAAGTAGAAGGAAAATTTTTTGAAAATGATGATGGCAACCTATGAACAAATGTCCTTGACAGTGGATGGATGGATGGATGGGTGGGTGGTGATAAGAACTGTAAGAGTCCCAATAAAATGATGATGATGATGATGATGATGATGTAGGTAATGGATTTACACTATGGCTGCAACAATGGCTCAAGCATATGCACAATGATGAGGATATTGTAGGACTGGCCATGTTTCATTCTGCTGTGTATCAGGTCACTATGGGTCAGAATGAACTCAATAGCACTTAACAACAATATTTGACCTTTGGGTTTGGAAGCTGACAGCACTCACAACCATATGAGAACATTGGAGGTGAAATGAAGCTGTAAGGCATGTTAGAGAAGTTGAACATTTGGAACATCCTTAAATCAACACTTTGTGACTAGTATGATATTGATTTTTCTTTTTTATGTTATGGATTTTTCTAAAAGAAATTATTACTACATAAAGCCACCCATGGAGTACATTTATCATCTCTTTCAGAGTGGCAGAAGCCAAGACTGGAGGCACCAAAGGTTGCAGCATTAAAACTGGAATAGAACAAAGAAGGTAGGCTAGAAGATAGGCAGGGGCCGAAGCAAGAAAGGAGACCATGAGACAGAACAGAGTTGCAGTGTAGAAACCATGAGACCATGAGACTGACCAGCAGAATGGCTTCCTTGCTCTTGGAGTTTGAGGTGAAGGGATGACCTGGCTGAGAGGCTGAGGAATAGAGAAGACATGGCTGTTTGCTGGAAAGAGGCACTGCTGTGAACCAATGACTATATCTTTACTGCTTATTGATTCTGAATTCTTATAAGCTAAAGAATGGTGGAGATTGAAAGTATATTTGAGTTCTTGCATACAGGAATCAATGTTAAATGTGGAACTGGCTTCTTTCTCCTTCTATAATGAGAAGTCAGATATTGCTCCCTGAACATTTTTTTTCATACTGAATTATAAAAAGTCAATGAAAGATTTTCACACTTTAAAGTAACATTCTTTGGATGATTAATAGGGGTGGGAGAAAAAAAAAGAAGGGAAGTGGGGAGCGAGTGGGTATACAAGTATCAACTTTAGCAGAAGGATAGACACCAGATAATTAGAGGGAGGTTTTCAAAAGATAGAGGAGGCAGAGAGATGCTGGGATGTTTGCAAGTATGAAAGAAAATGGAGGTAGGCACCATATTTTTCAGACCATAAGATGCACTTTTTTCCCATAAAAAGTGGGGTGGAGGAAGATGGTTCAATCCTATGGTCCTAACTTCTTGTAATGCAGAACATTTTAGTATACTGGTACTATATGGTTCAAAACATTTTTTTCTTGTTTTTCTGCTCTAAAAACTGGATGTGTCTTATGGTGTGAAAAATGCCATATAAACACAGTCCTTTAACAGTAGAAGATGAGATAGACTTGCAGGCGGAACTGATATAGAAAAAAGAATGAAAGCATAATGATGTGTATGTATGTATGTGTGTGCAAGGATATTTATATATGTGCATTTACCTTTGCTGCAAATATATCCATGATTATAGTTGAGAATATTGGTGGAGGTGATGGGGATTATGAGCACTTCTTATACATAAACAAATAATACTTTCAGGGAATCAGTTGCTGGGCTTAAAACTCAGAATCAAAGTTTCTGGACAAATGAAGATCAATTGGCTTATAATGGTTCACAAAGATAATGTTTTACATTCTACTTTGGTAAGTTGTGAAGTAAATCATCAAAGCTCATGGGTAACCATCTAAGATACAACTATTTGCCTGCTCTCACTCACAAGAAAGAAAAATGAAAAGACACATGAAAATGATTACTCAAATTGCCGACCACCCAAATATCAGTCTCCACAACTCTAAGATCAAAATAAATAAAGACGGCCAGCTATCATTACCAAGTGCTCCAAAGAAAAGATCACACTTGGAAAGTCCTGGATCACATGGGAGAAAAAATGTGAAGCAAAGTTCAAAATAATTAGATACCAGGTGTAAAGTTAGTAAAGAATGGTGTGACTCCAAAGACTCTGCCTGTTAGTCGTGCTTCAGGTGTGGAACTGAACTCAAGCCTGAATTTGAATAATCAACATTTACTATATATATATATATATATATATACACACACACATATATATATACACACACATATATTAGGATTTAATACATACGTTATATCATTCTATAGTTCAGTCATGTCACACAGCATTTACAGTTACTACCACAATTAGTTTACAATCATTCTTTTCTACATGGACTCCTTGACATCATCTCCTTTCTGCCCCACCACCACTCTAAAAAAAACCGCACCCCCACTCTCAATGCTTATTCTACTTGCTCTCCCTATAGGTTCATTGATCCTGGGTTTCATATACAGAAAAGCAGAAACACATGTAAAATAGCTTCAAGAGTGTAGCCTCCAATGATATAACACCTCTGAGATACACCCTAATATGAACAAACAAAAACAAAGCTATACAAAACAAATATGCAGATTATTTTGGAAACAAGATCAGCTCCAGCATGTATCATAGATGGGATTTACTAACTAAGTTTTAATTGTTCAAGTCAGCTTTATGCCATTGATCTTTGATACTCATCTCTCTAAAGCACTTTGCTCGTAACCACTTTCGTCCCATCCCTCAATAATAGATAAAGGGTATTCTCCAGAGACTTTTTCCCTATGTAGTTCCAAAAATGGATCTTGGGCTCCAGCTGTCATCCATAGTCTTCATCACACCAGATTCTCCCAAATTAGGCTCTGATGCTAATTTCTCTCTCAACTTCAGATTGCATGGTCTATAGTCCTTCGCTGACTGATGTTGGTGTGCTTCTTCCATGTGGACTTAGCTGACATCTCACTTAGATGGCTGCTATTTTGGAGACAAGCCTTAGAGACCCTAGATGGTTTTTTATTTGATAAACGGACACCAGTTAAATTCTTCACCATGTTCTACTCCAGCACCCATATTGCTCTGTTCCCTTCCTAAGGGGGAATAGCAAGCAGGTCCATAAGTTAAGAACAAGTTGTTCTTGGGCTGGATCTAGAATTTACTCTGAGCCCCAAACCCATTTCTGGATCCAAGTTTGTTTGTTTTGTTTTTTCCTTTTAATTTGCCACCAAGTGAGAGTTAGTACATATGTCATATCATTCCATAGTGCAATCACATCAAGCAAAATTGTACAGTTACTTCCATAATGAGTTTTAAAACAAAATTTTAAGATCTAAAATGATAACAGTCAATCAATGTCAAAGGTCAGAGGTTTGGGAAAGAAGTAGGAATGGAAAGAGGAAGTACAAGAGGGACAAGAATAAATGATGGTGCATTGAGAACATTTTGTAAATGAATGAATTGAAATAAAATGCATATAAATTATTGAATTATAAGATAATTATAATATTTAATATAATTATAAATTATTAAATTATTGAATTATAAGACTGGTTATCTCCTCAATAAACCCCCAACTACTTTACAGCTAAAATTTTTAAAAATTAAGCCTGCTACACAGAAACAGTTGTCAAAACAGTCTAGCACTGGTACAATGATAAGATGGCATTGATCGACGACATTCCCACTCAGAACAGCTAATGCACAAAGAGGACTATATGGCCAGCCCCACTATGGAATATGGCTACCCTCGCTTACCCAAGGCCTATAGGGGCCAGGATGAAGAAAGTAGGTCAAGATTATACCCTGTCAGACACAACCACACCAATGCAAAGCACTAAGATTGTGCAACTGAACGTGGAGCTCCAGAAGGGGTGCCAAAGATATACTTTGGGGCCAGGGTATGGCACCCCATCTGACTCAACCAGGGGACACTTCTGGAGGTCAGCTACATACCTTGAACTATATACAGGTTTTTATATTGTTACTATTTTTATTTTTCTTTTACATATATATTTAGCACATTGAGGGGTTTTCTTGCTGTTGCTATCATTGTTTTATGTGCTTTGGTTGCTTCATTTTAGGAGGCCTTTTTTGTACATATTATTACCTCTGCATGTCTATCTAGACAAAATAGGCTGGACAGAGTCTGGGTGCAAAAACAATAGGACTGATGGTTACGGGGTAGGGGACATGGGAGAGGGGAAAATGAGGGGGAAAGGAGGTGATATCGATCAGACCAGGAAAGGAGGAAATAACAAGTGACACAAAATCAGTGACAAGGTGGGTGAGAGAAGTCCGAGAGGGATTGATTAAGACTAATGTAACAGAGAGAAAATACTGAAACACAACTGGAGGTTGAGCATGATAGTGGGACAAGAGGGAAGCAAATGGAAACAGAGGGAGGAACTGGGGGATAATAGGCATTTATAGAGGTTCAAGTACAGGTATGTATAAGTGATGATGGGGAAACAGATCAGTGTGCATACTTAGAAGGTTAGTAGTAGGACAGCAGGTGGGCATTGGACCTCCACTCAATTACTTCCTCAGTGCAAGAAAACTTTGTTTTCTTAAATTGTCATTCCAAGATACTCACCTTTCCGACATGATCACTGAAGACAAAGGTGTACATAAACAGAGGTGGTGAAGAAAGCTGGTGGTGCTCGGCTATCAAAAGAGGTAGCATCTGGGATCTTAAAGGCTTAAAGGTAAACAAGCAGCCATCTAGCTCAGAAGCAACAAAGCCCACATGGAAGAAGCACACCAGCTTGTGGGATCACGAGGTGTCAAAGGGATTAGATATCAGGCTTCAAGAACTAAAGAGCATAACTTTGCGTGCTCACTTTCCTGATATGATCGCTGAAGACAAATGTGTGCATAAGCTAATGTGGTGGAGAAAGTGGATTGTGCCCTGCTCTCAAAAGATATAGCACCTGGGTCTTAAAGGCTTGAGTAAACAAGCGGCCATTCAGCTCAGAAGCAACAAAGCCCACATGGAAAGAAGCACACCAGCCTGTGTGTTCATGAGGTGGTGAAGGGACCTGGTGTCAGGAATCTGAGAGCTAAAATTATATCATTGTTGATGAGGAGGAGTAGAGATTGGGGACCCAAACCGCATCAACAGGTGAAGCAACATCCTCTTGCAGAGGGGTTGCAAGGAGAAGATGAGCCAGTTAAGATACAGGGTAGTAGCAATGAAATATGCCACCATCCTCTAGTTCTCAAATGCTGCCTCCCACCCACTATCATGATCACAGTTCCACCACATAAATCCAGATAGACCAGGAAATGTACAGTGAAGTTGGAAATATGAGAAATTTAGGATAGATGATCCATCAAGACTAGTAACAGGAGTGGTAATACCAGGAGGGTGGAGAGATGGTGGAATAAAAAGGGACTTCAGGGATCTACACGTAGCCTCCTCTCTGGGACACAGGCAACAGGGAAGTGAGAATTTGGATACATTGGACAGTGTATAGTATGAAAATAATAACAATTTGTAAATTACTAAGGGTTCATGGGGGGAATGGAGGAGGAAGGGAAATACAGGGAGCTGATACTGGGGGCCTGGATAGAGGGAGGATGTTTTGAGAGTGATGATGGCATAAGCGTGTAAATGTGGCCTGCATACAATTGATGTATGCATGGACTGTGATGGGAGTTGTATGAGCCCCCAATGAAATAATTCATTAAAAAAAAATGCCCTCCTAGGGCCCCATGTGGCCCATGGGCCATAGTTTGAGGATGCTTGCCCTAGTGTCATTATCAGTAGGAGTCCACCCAACATCCATGAGCTTTGTTTTGTTTTAATATAGAATCATTTACAAACCAGCAAGGTCAAAAAGAGAGAAATCATATCAATGAACTAGGGTCAAAAGTCCAAACACATCCATATTCATGATAAAAATAGGTGAGGCAAACATACTTTTTTTTTTTTTAAGTTCTGTTAGGGTAGGAAAGGTATGGGCATTTAAGCATGGGCATTTCACAGGAACCATAGAAGATTTTTTAAATGTAGAGGATGAAAGTAAATAAACAGAAAAATATATTTAAGAATGATTAAAATGATATATTTTATGTGCATATTTTAGGAAAATATTAAAGATAGTCACAAAAAAAAAAGATGGCATTGATCAATGGAACAAAATTGAGAACCCAGAAGTAAATCTATCTACCTATGGACAGCTAATCTTTGACAAAGGGTAGAAACTCATTAAGATAGTCTATTTAACAAATGGAACTGGCAGAACTAGACACAGAAGATAAAAACAAGTCCCATATCTAACACCATATATAAAATTTGAAACCCTGAGCCCAACATCTACTTTCCTATGACTCACCCCTATATACCTTGCTCTTGATATTCTGTGACCTACACTTCTCTCATCAAAATCTTCCACTGTAAAGTATCCCATTGTAGGGACCTTGTGAAAAGAATGACACCAGAGTCAAGCCAGTTTGAATCAGGTCTTGAAGACTTAATAAATATATCAGTATCCTTCAACTTCACCACAGAAACAACACCACCCCATTATCCTATTTCTCAATAGAGAAGTCTATCTGGGGAATATCCATATTCACCAACCAGATTTCCATGTATTGGCAGAGACAGGTTTATAGGTACATATTATAGATAGTCAAGAAACTCTTGTCTTCTCTTTGTCTACATGAAAAATAAAGTCACTTTCTGTTTCTTTTGAATGCAGTATTCTCTATATATAACTGATTAATAACCTGTAGGATTAGTTGACAGCAAAATTAACTCAAAGTAGATAAAATATGCACTATGAAGATCATCAATGAAAATAAAGGACTAGGAGCTGAGTCCCAGTGGCATAAGTGGTTGAGTGCGGGACTGCGGCCTGCGGGCTTGGCAGTTCAAATCCAGCGGCGGCTCTCAGGAGCAGTGCTAGGTAGCTCCCAAGACCACCAGAGGACAGTGATGCCCCCCTCCCCAAAAAAGAAAATAAAGGACCAAATGAAGGGGCCCTAATATCTGCCATAAATGCACTAGCTGTGACTGAAAACACATTATCAGCAGGAGATAAACTAGATGATTAGAACTTCTTAGAAATTAGACATTTACATATATCAAACTACTTCACCAACAGAATAAAAAGAGAAGGCACGTATGGGAAAATTTTTGCAATGAAGTAAGACAAGAGAATAGTACTGAAATAAAGAACACTTTAGCAACTTAAGAAGAAAAGGACAATCTTGCTTTTAAGTGGTCAGCGGCCAAAAGACATGGGAAAACACAATCATTAGCCATTCAAGAGATGCTAAGCAAAAAACAATGAATTTTCAAGGTCCACTTCCTTCTTAGCTTATCAAAGTCCTTATATCTTTAACCGGATATCCTCATATTAATAAATTGAACCAAATTTTCTCCCTAAATTGAACTCACTTTCTCACAGTCTCTTCTTTTCCCCTACCTCTACCTACCATTCACATCAGAAACTCCTTGTCTCTACTCTCTCCCTCATCTTTATACAGCCAATCAAGTTATGAAGGATAGATGTCAAGGATTTTAAATCACCACTTTTTAAAGTATCAGCATCACCTGGGAAGGTGTTAGAAATTCAAATCCTAAGGCTGCAGCCTCCAGCTACAGCAGATCTGAGGGATGAAGCCAATCAGTGTACATTTTAGCAAGCTTCCTAGATACACACGATAGACAATTAAAATATGCTCACTCCTCTTCCCCACTCCGAAACTCAGAATTGAAGATAATATTTCCTCTCTGCTGAATGACTGCAAACGTATCTTAGGTGCCCTTACACCATTCCCAAATGCACCCTTCAATTCCCATTTAACAAGCACACAAACACTCTCTACTGGGTCTGGCCATTTTGTGACCCTCCACCTAAGATGGTCAACTAGCCTCTAATACTCTTGGGACTGATTTTAAATTCCTAAACTTCTCTTGCAGACACTTCACACAGTTTTTGGCTTCCATCCCGCATCCTCCATCTTTCTTCCCTCGCTGTGTTTCTATGTTACAATTACTGAAGATTCACTTAAAACTCTCCAGGAAAAATCCTCAAAATTGTCCCATTAACTCTTTGTCAACATCTTTTCCTCTATCAGGTCCCTTTTAGACAGTAAGATATGTAAGAACAGGGAAAACACACATTTTCAATAGTAGACTTCAATAAATACTGCTTGACTAATGGGTAATCAAGTACATAAACAGGAATGAAGAAGTTCAATTCATAGCAAAATTTTTATGTATTACCTGAGAATGTATCAAACTACAACTGGAGGGCTACATATAGCCAGCTGCCTTTTTTTTTTTAATTAAAAAGATTTATTATAAAGCAGCCATGCCCTTTCACTTTAGCATTGTTTATCATTACTTTCACATTCAATAGCAGAGTTGAGTATTTGTCACAGAAACTATACAATATTAAAAATAGTTTTTATTTTCTCTCTGTCCCTTTCTTAGAAGTAATTCCAAATTTCTGATTAAGGAAAATTTTTAACAAGAAGGAATAAATTACTCTCAGATTTCCAAAATTCAAGAAATAGCAGGGAAGCTAAATCTCTCAACTCCTGGGGGGTTATCATTACCATGGTCAAAAATATACCATTTTTAATTAAAAAGATTTATTCTAAAGCAGCCATGCCCTTTCACTTTAGCACTGTTTATCATTACTTTCACATTCAACAGCAGAGTTGAGTATTTGTCACAGAAACTATAAAATATTAAAAATAGTTTTTACTTTTAATAAAATAAAAACTTTGCACAGACTTACAATTCAATATTTCCCCTGGCTCTTAAGATAAGAAAAGGAAGGCCACAAGAATGCAAGTGACATCAACAGAGCTAATTAGTATTCAAAGCTTATTCACAAGAAGGAAAAGAAAAGAAACCTATGACAGAAAAGTTAGACTGAGTCGCCCATTTTAATAAAACCGCCTTACAAATTCAAATTGAACTCTGAGTCATCCAACACTCTTTGCCAAATGAGTGATGAAAAGTATTATTTGTGAAAGACAACATGACTATTTGAGGCAGCAAAATCCTCGTAAATGAGAAAAAAGCAAATCACCAGTGAGAAAATATGTCACTGCTTTACACAGTATAACGGTTTTAAAAAATTCACTTTTCAAAACTTCAGCGCGTTTTATGGTTGGGGAAGATCATAATAGCTACATAGTCTAACTGGTATTTCCCCCAAGCTCAGAAAATGTTGTCATGAGGGGAAGAGCAATTTTTATCATTATGATCATTATTTTACTAATGCTCTGTAGTTAACAAAAAAAAAGGGTGAGTCTCTTTTCCCTTCTAAAACAAAATGCATAAAGCACTGCACATATTACAATTTTACTCGATCATATTTGACAAAAATCTAAATAACTTAAAATATGTGTGGTTGAACTCCTAAGAACTTCAATATAACTACTACAGGATCCAATCATATTATCATTCACTGAGTATAAACAGGAAATAAGTAGAGTTAAAAATAATACAGCAGAGCCCTTTGCAAAATTATAAAAACCTAAAATTAACCATTTTAAAGAATCATGGATGTATAAGGATTTGGAGGCTGCACACTTGTTTGGATTTGCAATTTTCTCCCTATGCAGTAATCTTTGTTTGCCAAAGGATTCCCAGTTTTGTGGGAACAGGCAGTCAGAAATTGGGTGGAACAGGGTGAGCAAAATGAAATGTCACTTGTTTATTGTCATGTAAGTTAAGTTCATTCTGGGAACTCCTGAATTTCCCCCTGAGAGGTGGGAGTCAGTCTCTCTCACTTTCTCTCTCCCTCATGACTCCCTGAAAGACTTTCTACCGACAAGACACTATGGGGCTATGCTGATGGTAGCGAGAACCCTGGACCTGGACGAGCCATGTGGAGGACCCTGCTAGTGTTGAGATGCTCTCAGTACCACTGGATCTACAAGACTTCCTTCTCACTTGCTTGTGATCTTCCTGCATTTGGCACCATTGCATGTGTTTGTGAGTCGGAAGAGGGGTTATAGATTGGTATTGGACATGTGAGCTACTATTGGACTGATAGACTGGATCTAAACTGGACTGGGATGCTTTTCAATATTCAATTGCTCTTCTATGTAAACCTCTTTCTTATACACATGGGTCTCGATGAATTTGTTTCTCTAGTCTACCCAGGCTAACACAGGTGTTCAGCCGCAATCCTGAATTCTACCAACCAGAGGTCAGTCACACACCCCTCACTGTGACAACCAAAAATCTTGAGACATTGTCAATTATCTCCTGGAGGGCACTATTTCACCAGTTAAAAAGCACTGTGCTTAAAATTTGAAGATTTGATTTCCTTAAGTCATCCTTAGACACAAAGAAGCTAGAAAAATATTCAATGTAATAATTCAAGCAAGCAAAGAATGGAGCTGAAAATTGACTTTATTAGGGTTTCCTTCACTTAACATGACTTCATAATCTAGGTCACCATAATAAAAGAATATTATAATTCTAGGCTAAATAAAACTACTCCACCTTGAGGAAACACACTACATTCCTCTGCTTCCTTGAGGCTTCCTCACCCTCCACTACCATGCACCCAGTGCTGCTTCTCAATTCAGACAAAACCAGAACACTACATAGGTATAGAAAGGGATGGGCACTCACAACATGTAGAATCCAGAACCAGGAGGAGGAACAGTGCTACCAGAAGGGTAGGAGGAAGAGTGGGAGAGGAAGGGAGAATGGGGGAACCAATCGCAATGATCAACACATAACCATATATCCCTCTACAGGGGGAAGAACAAGAGAAAATATGGGGAAGGGGGCAGGGATCAGTGTGAGAAATGAAAATGTTAACAATGTGCAATCTATCATGGTGTTATGAGGGGGTGCAGATGGAGAGAAGAGCTGATACCAATGGCTTAATAGAAAGTAAATGTCTAGAAAATATTGGGGGCAACATATGTACAAGTATGCCTGATTCAATGGATGTATGGATTGTGATGAGTTGCATGAGCCCCCAATAAAATGAGTAAAACAAAAAAACCACTCCACCTATGAAGTCCATATCAGCCAATATTACTGTCATCAGTCTATTCCTAAATCATGCATTTACAGAACAACCTTAGATATAAAAACTTTTTCACCTGGGCCTGTGTCTCCTCATAGTATTAAATCCCAGACAATATTTTGTTTTACAATTTTAATGTTAATGGGCATTCTACTCCATTTATAAGACTTTGACACCAGTAGAAAAGTAACACGCTTAAAGCTTATACATCAACATCCTTCCCAATGGCCATAATCTTCTATAGATCTATTCTCTATATACTTCTCTACAAAAGTTTTTAACTGTCAACAAAAAACTTAAATTTTTATTTTATTAGTGACTCTTACAGCTCTAATCCACAATCTATACATATATGCATTGTGTCAGACATATCTGTACATATGCTGTCTTCATCTTTTTCAAAACATTTTCTTTCTACTTAAGGCCTTGGTATCAGCTCATTTTTTTCTTCCCTCCCTCCTTCCTTTCCCTATGTCCCCTTTATAATTTATAAAATTTTTTTCATGCCTTACACTGACCTCTGTCTCCTTTCACCCACTATTCTGTTGCCTATCCCCTGGGAGGCCATACATCAGTTATTATGATCAACCCTCCCCCCCTTATTTCCCTCCCCCTTCCCTTCTCCTCTTAGGATAGCTGCACCCCTTATTGGTCCTGAGGGGTTAATCTGTTCTGGATTCCCTGTGTTGTGAAATCTTATCTGTATCAGTATACATGTTCTACAAGTCAGATTTGCAAGACAGAATTGGGGTCATCATAGTGTGGGGGTGGGGTGGGGGGAGAGATGGGAAGAAACATTAAAGAACTAGAGAAAGGTTATGTGTTTCATCCATGACGTACTGCACCCTGACTGGCTTGTCTCTTCCTTGTGGATCTTCTGAAAGGGGGTGTCCAATTGACGACTGATGGACTTTGGCTCTCCACTCTGCCCCCCCCTTACCCCCATTAATATGACATATATACACATATTTTATATGTGTGTGTGTGTGTGTATATATATATATATATATATATATATATATATATTTGTGTCTTTGATTCATGATGCCTGATCCCATCGACACCTCATGATCACAAAGGCTGGTGTGCTTCTTCCATATGGGCATCATGGCTTCTCATCTAAATGGCTGCTTATTTATCTTCAAGCCGTTAGTGTCACAGAAACTATGTCTTTTGATAGCCTGGAACCATCAGCTTTCTTCACCACATTTGCTTATGGACAGACCTGGAACTGTTTGAGGGATTTTCTTTTTTTGTTGTTGGTTTTTTATTTTTTTTGTTTTGTTTTATTAGCTGTTGTCGCAAAGAACTTCAATTGTTTGACTTATCTAATTTCTTTCAATTTTTTAGTATACTTGTTTATCTTTTAAAAATAATTCTATATTTGCTATATGCCAGTAATATCAGCACCCTTTCCTTCTAAGAATGGCTACCATACCATGATGTCCTAAAAGTCAATAAATTCCAGATGTTCAAGAATTATCATCTTCCCTGAAATCTGTTTTTTCCTAAATAGTTTGGTTCTTAGTAGAGTATCACCGTCAACCGATAGATTCCAATAGAAAATCCAAAACCATGCAAATGTATACAGATCGAAGTTTATTAGTGGTTCCAGGAGTCAGAGAGAGGGGAGTAGGAAAAAAGGGAAAATAGCAGTTTAAAGAACATCAAATTTGTGTTTACAGTGGTAGAAAATTAGCATTGATAAAGTCAAAGATTTGCAAATCCAATTAATATAACCAATGCCAAAGAGTATACCAGTAAAAAGCTGAATAGGCAAAGGTTGTATGATATATATATATATATATATATATATATATATATATATATATATTTTACAACAACCACAAGACAGAAGCTTTAGAAGTTGCACATATATAATTATGAGAATCGGTTCTTAGCTTAGGAGTTTGTTATAATTTGATAGAAAATTTCAATTCATGGCATTTAGTGCTGCTACTCTACTTTCTGTTTTATGGTGTAGAGCTGAGGATCCTAAAAGTTAAAGAAAAACCATTTTAGCTATCCAAAATACAAAAACTGCTCTCTGTTCCTCTCGAGAAGAAAGAAAGTTAGGAATAGGAAGAAGAAAAAGTTACATGGTTAACGGATTCCATAAACAACTACCTATTTCATGATGAGACCAAAAGAACTGGATGGTACCTGGCAACCATTGCTGACACTTTTGATTAGAGAGTCTACAGAAGAAGCCTGATAAAAAAGAGAAATTGGAAAAGAATTTCAGATAAAGCTTATTGAATCTCTGAAACTATTACCCACAAGTAGCTACTAAATTTTAAACCAAAAATATCATCTGAAATATTTTTTAACCCAAGAATAAAAATTAAAAACAACAGGCTTATTGCCATAGAAGGTGCTCTGACTCATACTGATCCTATAGGGCAGAACTGCCCCAGGGGGTGCTAAGGCTCTAAACCTGATGGAAGCAGCCTGACGTAGCTTTCCCCATATTTAATCAAATGGAAAGTCCTCTCAAGAATGAATCCTAATTATCTGTCACACCTGTCTCCGTCTCACTTTCTGCCTCTCTTTCAGCTTACACTAAACCAACCCCACAAAGAACAAGTAGATTCCAACTTATAGTCACCATGTATAGGGTTTCTTAGTCTTCATATATTTCGATAGCCCTCATGCTTTCTCTCAGTGAGAAACTGGTGCATTTGAACCACTGGCTGTGGTACACAGCTCAACACCTTAGTCACAGCTGAGTTTCCTATTCACTAAACATATTTCAATTTTACTGATCAATTTTAAACTTCTTCAATCCATCCTTGCCTCAGCTACCAAAGTAACATTTTACAAATGCAAATTTGTTTATGGTTAACTACCCAAAATTATTCAAAGTTAACCCATGGATGATTTAAATGCTGCTTACCTGCACCATTTCTTTCACAATTCTCCTAGTTTACACATCGGTAATACTTAAGAAGTAGGTTTGCCTGCATCTACAGCAGCTTTATATGTACTTCCCTAGTATGTTTTGCTGTATATACTCAACAACAAAATTAATAAGGCTTAGCATAAAGAAAATTAATGATTCTGCCTTCTATTTTTTTGCTTCTCTAATTGTTAAGAATTATGCAATGTGATTGCACTGTAAAATGTAAATGTAAAATGTAAAAATTCTGTAGATCTTTTTTTTTTTAATTTTTTTTATTTATTTTTTTTTTGGGGGGGGGGCATCACTGCCTCTGGTGGTCGTGAGCGCTACCCAGTGCTGCACCTGAGAGCCACTGCTGAATTTTTTTTTGGGGGGGGGCACCACTGCTCTCCGGTGGTGGGAGTAGGAGGCCCAGCCCCACTGCTGGAATTGAACCTCCGTCCCGGTGGGCCGCAGCCCCGCGCACAACCACTCCGCCACCCGGGCTCAGCCCTGTAGATCTTTACTATGATCTTCTTGAGATCAAGTTAAACTCCACCAGCTGCTTGGGAGGAGATAGATAGGCTGGCTGTTTTCATAAAGCAGAGATGGAGAAGCATTTAGTTTGCAAGGTCTATTGGATACGTATACCATCACTCATGGGCCATACAAAATTATCAATGAAATTAGCCTGCAATGTTTGTTCAAACATTAACTTCTCCCTACTCCTATAAAAAGTTATGGTATTGGAAACTCACAGGGGCAGTTTTCTACCCTGTCCTGTGTAGAAAATCTATGGGGTGGCATCAACTCAGTGGAAGTGAATTTTGGTTTTGCCTCGTTGTAATGTGATGGCTGGAACTGCTTTTCTTTTGTCAGGTGTGTTTTGGTAGTATTAATGTGCTGTTACACACAACTGCTTTTTCCAGTTTGTGTGAGTGAATCTGGATAACAGTCAACTCTTAGCTATGGTAATTTTGAAAAGAACTGCTCTAAGCAATAAATTGTTCCAAACAGATGGATATTTCAATGAATGTTTCTTCAGAGTCGGAAATTGAAGACTGCTTATGTAATGTGTAGAGAACTCAGGCAGTGGATGGGGTTTGTACCTAGCTTTCAGTTTATAATACATTGTCACTGAATGATTTCATGTTGTAGATTATAAGGCATACATTGATTTACATTGTATCAATGTAGTAGAGATGTTCAATTTCATTTGTTTATGTTTTACATCCTTGAATCTTTCATGATATACTTCGATTATTTTTGCACATTCACCAGTGTATTAAAATATCAAATATTCAAGTGTTCTAGAAGGATTGTGTTTTTCAGGAGTGGAGAAATGCACTATGTTATTCTGGTTTTTTGGGGGGGCATCACTGCTCTCTGGTGGTGGGAGTAGGAGGCCCAGCCCCACTGCTGGAATTGAACCTCTGTCCCAGTGGGCCACAGTCCTGTGCACAACCACTACACCACCGGGGCTCATCCCTACACTATGTTATTCTTAAAACATAGCACTTTCCACAGTCTTAGTTTAACTTCAAATGCTTTCATGTTTGAAGCAACTAGCTTCAATGGGAGCCCTGAAGTTTGACCCACAGTTCTAAGAAGAAATGTGCTAATAGTCAAACATGAACACTAAACCACACAGATACTTATTATTATTGAGTTCCCTGACAGGCTTTCCCTTTGACTCCCTGAAGTGCTTGACTTCATCTTGTAGTTCATACAACTTCATGAGGATATCACTATATGATTGAGCCCTCACACTTCACAGTAATAAACTAGATCACGGTACTCTAAGTAAATATCATTAAGTAATTCCTTAAATTGGCAACAGTTTAAGCCTCTGCTTTTGACAAAATTTATGCATGACCCTTCTGTTGACATCACATTGTTGAGCTTCCAAGAATGTGCACAAAGACTTTCTTGGTGAATGAAACAGTGGTAAATGATGAAATAAGTTGGATCATGACTGAGATGATTATTGACAAGTACATTATTGACAAGTACAATTAACACTTTTGGAAAGTCAACCGGGGCTGAAGGTCCAGTTTTAGTTAGGTCAATTAAATTTTTAATTTCAACTCAGTATTTTTCATTGATACATCAAACCTTTCAAACAAGTTCTCCCCTCTTGGCATGCTCTGCATGACTCCCAGTGACAGCTCTTCCTCTCATGTGTCAAACTGTGGTTATCCCACAAAGGAAAATAGCCAAATAAGCAGTGTTTTTATATCCATTCTTTCACAACTATAGAGAAACATTGAAAATCTCCTGTAGAATACTTTAGTGAGTTCTTCAATATCTTGCTAAATCAGTAATCCAATCTGAGACAGTTCCCTGAGACAAACCAATACTCTGAAAAAATTTTACTTTGATGCTAAAAATTCTGCCGCAACCACCATGCACTATTTTACAAAATATTACTCCATATGAGGCCTCCCCTTCTCTGTGTTCAGCTAGGTCACTACAGAAATTATTTGAATAACCTTATCTCTGATGCAATAAGGCCTACAGAAAGTGGTTTTCTGTGATCTGAAACTGTGCTGATGAGAATTGAGTTCATCCTGACACCTTTGGTCTCCTAAATCATGAGTTTAACATATTTTGAGCTGTAATAGACTTTTCCATTATTCCTAAAGCATCAAGCTATGTTACCTTAGATAAACAAAATTTTTGACATTTGTCCCATTATTGATATTCTATGTCAACTTTTCTTTGTCATTGCCATTTGAAAGATGTCACACCAGTTAAGTTTAACATGCATTCAGTGTTTGTGTTGCCAACAACATAATTATTTTACTTTGACCATAGTTCTAGTTCAACATCTTGAATTCGGAACATATTCAAAGTTCCCATCATTAACTTTTGCAGTCTTTTCTGTGTACTGTAATTTCCTTAATCTTCTTCTTAGATTCAAATTTTGTAAGAATCCTTAATCTCAGACAAGATGACACGAAGCTGACAACACATCATCTCCAATCATAGAAGACAAAGTAATCAAAGTTACAAGGAATCATCTCATCACATTTCGTCATCGCAGATCACTGTATTTTTGCCTGTTCCTTAGCATTTTCACAACTGTACACTCGGAGCCTGCTTGGCACTGACTGTCCTGAGTCACGGCCATGCACGAAGATGGGCCGCAGACAAGCCAACAGAAGCATAAGTGTCACTCCCTTCATCTACTATATATTCCCTGTCTTTCCTGACATTGACAAATGAATGTCCTTTGCTTGCCCTTCAAAATTTATGTTACTATCATTCACTTAACATAACTTTTTCTTGCTGTATAAAAAACCTATGTTGATTGAATTTGGAGTCCTGCCTTAGTTGCCTTGGCAAGGCCAAACCACATGATTTCACCAGCCTTCTAAGGCTGATCAGCTAGACTCTCCCCACCCCGACCATACAGATTTATATTCACATATAATGAGCTTTAGAGTCACGATGGGTCCGCATTGATTCAATGGCAGTGGGTTTTGGAGGTCAGTATCCTGGGTTAAAGGAAGCCTCACAGTGCAGTGAATATTCACCTAGCCAGTGATCTGAACCCATCAGCCACTCCCCAGAAGAAAGATATGGCACTCTACTCCAATTAAGGTTGCATCTTGAAATGGTGGTGTACACAAATAGCATACTATGCACACCGCAAAAACAGTGGTGACATGCTCCTGGAGAGTAAGCAGCCAGCTAGAGCGCGGAGAGTGAGGGAGCCCTGCTGCCTGCCAGCCAGCCACCTCCCTCAGTAAACAGGAGCAAGGTGGGTCCAGGCGCCTTACCCCCCCCACCCCCCCCACCCCCCCCGCAAAGCCCTTGTCCTCAGCTCCAGGAAGCAAGGGGGCAGGGGAGGGGAGAGGGTGAGCAAGCATCAGGAGGAGGCAGCCCGACTCAGCCAGAGCGCCCGCTATGGCCTGAGGAGAAGCCGCCTGCCTATCTCCTTCGCCTGCCTGTCCCCTTTGCCTCCCTTCTCTCTCCTGCCCTGCCCACCTCCTTCTCCCTCTCCCACCACAGAGAAGCACCATGTTGGTGGTGCCAGTGGCCAATGTCAGTAAAAAGGAGTTCAACTCCTCAACTCCAATCACAACGGGGCCAAGGAGACCTCAGAAAAAGAACAGCAGGAAGCAATTGAACATATTGATAAAGTACAAAATAAAATAGACAGACTTATTGGGCATGCCAGTGAGAAGATTTTGAAAGTAGAACAGAAATATAACAAACTCTGCCAACTCTAACCTCTTCCAGAAGAGGTTAGAATGGATAGTCCAAACCCCCAATTTTAGGGTAACAGCATTTGTCATCCCTCCGCAAGTATCTGCATTGCTTGGGGAAGAAGACCAGAGTTGAAGTGACAGTAACCTTAGATCAGGAAGGCATGCTAAACAATGACTATAGAGAATCTAGGGAGACAATGGCCCAGATTTTATGTTGTCAGGTAGACTCTAAGAATAAATTTCTACTCAACCCTCTACTCAACAATGCCATGTACTAAACACCTTGATGACCGTGGATTGGGCAAGTGACAGTCACCTGACCTCGAGGGGAATCCCAGGCTCAAAGTGTATCTAATGGAAAGAGACCCAGAATCACCTTGTATTTAGTTGCTTAATACCTGCCTCACAGTGACATGATAGGTTTGGGTAAAGAACTCCACATGAAAAGACTGATTCAGGAAGTTTTGCCCTGGTACCAAGCCCCATACTTATAGTAAACAGACCTCAATAGAACAGGAGATCAAACTGTGCAGAGAAACAAGTCATGGACTGTGATCCAAGGTAGATCTGTACTTGCATCAAACTCTGTGTCTGGAGTGCTATATAATTAGGAAAATTTATCTCATCAGTGCAATTGCCTTATATCCCAGGGCGATGATTGCCAATGATGTACTCTTGTTTATATGGAATTTTTTGTGTGGGTTTTTTTTTTCAGTTTTTTTTAAATTAAATCATTTTATTGGGGGCTCGTACATCGTTTTTCACAATATATAAATAAACATACTGTGGCAGGCACCTTCACATGTCTGCTGCTATTATTGTTCTCCAATCATCTGCCTTTTCCCTTGAGCCCCTAATATCGGCTTTTCCATCCCTTCCCCTCTTCCCCTGCTCTCTCTTTCCCACCAACCCTCAATACTTTAAACATTACTATTGTTCTGTCATATCTTACACTGCCCGACCTCTCCCCCAACCCCTTTCCCTGATGTCCGTCCTTCAAAAAGGAGCTTATGTGCATATCCTTGCAGTTGGTTCCATTCCTCTACCCCACCTTCTCTCCACCCTTCCAGCAGCTCCAATCTAACCACTGGCCCGAAGGGTTTTTATTTTTCTGCCATTAGTTGGGGTTTTTTTGGTTTTTTTTTTTTTTCCTTTTTAAATTTTGATTGATTATTTGCTGACTGGTTTGTTGCTGATGCCTACAAGGTTGGGCCTATGGAATTCATCTTAAGATGTTCACCAAAGAAAACCTGTCATGCATATTTCATGGACAAGCAGATGGACTCTGGGCTCCTACGTAAACCTACCTCCAACCAAGGAACAATGAGTTCTGATACCATGAGCCTGCTCAGTACTTACCCTCATGAAATGATCACTGAAGATAAGGTGCTAGAGCAAAATGTGTGAAGACAGCAGAGGAACCTGGTTATCCATCAGAATAGTGTCTGGAGCCTTGAAGGCTTGTAGTCAAACAAGAAGTCTTCTAAGTCCACATGGAAAAAGCACACTAGCTTATGTGATCAAAAGATGACAAAAGCAAAATTCAAATATGAGAAAGAGAAAAGTTTCTGAGCTAAAATTGTGAACACCAATTTGCGGAAGGCTGTGGAGGACAGCGGGAGCCCAGAACCCATGTGCAGAGTATCTAGTCAGATGAAGCCTCTGGTAGATCAGTCTAGCCGCAGGCAAGGGTCTGGAGCAGCTTTACTATCAAACATAGATCATTGTAATCCTGATTATGCTCCATCAAACTTGATACTTGACCAGTTGACACGCTCTAGACTCATCCTGAGTGTGTTCTGTGCAATGATCTCTCTCTTGTTCTATGACAAAAATTCCATCCCTGGCTTCTTAAATATTGATGAAGGCTTTTCTTTCTTGTTCATTTTGGTATTTTAATCTTTATACTTGCATTACTATTGCTTTATCCTTACAACCTTCTTTCATTTTTGTTCGTTTCTGTTCAGTTTACTAGTGTGTGAAGTACAGAAGGAATAGATACACAGAGACAGTAAATGATGTAAAGGTTTATAGGGGATGGAAGGGTGGGTAGTAGGGAGAGGTGAAGGGGGAAGGGATTTGGGGAGTAAACCATGTAAGAGTGTGGGGGCAGCACTAGAACTGAATGTGATTTCACAACTGATTTTAAAGGTGATTTAATCATGGAGAGAAAGGAAAGAAATTGCTCATAAATTGATTGTGATAATGATTGTATAATTCTTCTTGACCTGATAAAATAATTGAACTGTATGATGTGGATTATGCAACCATAAAATTTGGGCAGGGGGTGAGTGGGGGGGAATGTATCCTAGAATCCCAATACGGTCGTTGTCTTGGGACCTATAGAGTTGTAATAAGTCTCAAAAGACTTAATGGCAAGAGATTTTATGTTGCGTTTAAAGAGATGTTTACCAGGGGAAATGTAAGCCAATATAATTTTAAAATCAAGTTTGTAAATTAAATATAATACTACATTTAAAACAAAAGAAAGTTTATGACATCATACACAATGTTTCAAAAAGTAAACCAGATATATCTACACACACACATACACACACCACATATATATATATGCAAACATATAATTTGTGTTTATTTGTCCGTAATGAAGATGGTTCTGACTCATGACAACACCATGTGTCACCGAACAAAGCAGGCTCAATCCTGCACCAATTTCATGATTGTTTGGCATATTCTGCTCCATTGTTGTGGTCACTCTTCTATTTATTGCTCCTTCAAACTTCAGTGGCTCATCTAAAACTAGGCTATTTTAATCCATAAACTGTCATTGGCAGTTTACTGAATATATTTTACTAATTTGTCTTAGTCTATCTAGAAGCTCCCCTGAAACTTATACACCATGAGTAACTGTTGGAATTTTAAATACCAGTGGCATAAGTTCCTTCAGCATAGTAATACACAAACCACCAGAGTGAAACAAATTGACTGGCAGGTAGTAGATGCATACATAGATGTGTTCTCTTAGTTTTCACAGTAGTGAGAAACGTGACACTACTTTCTAATGCTTCTCAGAAAAGACTAAATAGTGTCAATATGGGGGAAAAGGGACAATAATTCATTTGCTTATTCTTCTTTCTGGCTATTGTTGTTAGACAATGCTGAGTCTCTTCAGCTCATAGCCACACTAAGCACAACAAAGCAAAACACGGCCCTGGTGGCTCCAAGCCATCTTCATACACCTTGTGTTTGAGCCCATCATTGCTGCCAACAATGTCATCTTGTTGATGGCCCCTTCTTTTTCACTGACCTTTTATTTTACCAAGCTTAATGTCCTTTTCCAGGGAATGGTCTATCCTGATAACATGTGCACACTAAGTGAAATGAAGTTTAGCCATCTTTGCTTCCAGAGAGAAGCTAAAAAATTTACAACAAACTCGATGTGAAGGGGCATGAATGCAATGGATACCCCAAATCCACCTGCAAGATGATTTGGACAACCCTCTCAAAGGGACACATGTAACAGATTATAGAGCCAGTATTTGATATGGTCCTGGTGAAACACATAACTAGCCTTTAGTTCTTTAATATTTCTTCCCCTTACTAATAAGGTTTTATATGTTTTTTCTTCCTTGATCAAGTTGGATTTGTGTACGTTCATTTGAATATTTAAGATTGCTTGGTACATGAAGGCCAAAGTGGATGCCCCCTGAGAAACAGAGGTTCCTTGAGGGTATGGGATTGGGGGCCAAGGGGAGAAAAGGGGAAATTTAATCTCATTATTAAACATAGTGATTAAAACCCACTGATAGTATTGATGATTGTATAACTCCCCCCCCCAATGAGATTGAATGATAAAATTGTATGTGAATAGATATACTGAAATGTGTCAATAAAAATTATACACACACACACAGACACACACATATTTTAAGAGCATCTGGCTGTATGTTTTCCACGACGAATCTGCTCATTCTTTTGGCACTCCATGGTATTTTCAATATTCTCTGCCCGCATTATAATTCAAAAGCATTATTCTTCATCAGTCTTCCTTACTCAGTGTCCAATTTTCACATGCACATAAAGTCAGTGAAAATGCCATGGCGTGTGTCCAATTTGTGTCCATGGGTTAGTACTCAGAGTAGCATCTTTGCTTTTCAACACATTAAAGAGGACTTTTACAGCATATTGGCTCAGTGCACAGCTACGATTGGCCTCTTGACTGTTGTTTCAATGAGTGTTAATTATGAACTTAAGCAAGATGAAATCCTTGGCAACTTCATTTTTTCCTCCATTTATCATAATATTACCTATTGGTTCAGTAGTGCATATATTTCTTTTCTTTACATTGAGAAGCTTACAATCTTGCATCTTTATCAGTAACTGCTCTAAGTCTTCCTCATTTTCAGCAAGCAAAGTTGTGTAACATGCATTTCAAGGGTTACAAAGCCTTCTTCCAATACTGATGCTATCATTTGTCTGTCAGTTTGTTGTACTGTGGTGGCTTGAGGGTTGCTGTGATGCTGGAAACCATGTTATTGGTATTTCAAATGCTAGACAGATCATCCTACTACATAAACAAATTTAAGAATAACTTCCAATCTAAGAACTATGAAAAAATAGTACACTTTGGAGTAATTAGCCACTGAAAATCTTTTGAATAGCAGTGAAACTTTATCTAATCATTAACAACAGTGATTAAAATATACTGATTGCCTGCTATTGATTTTGGGGTTACTATTAATTTTAATTAATGACAATTTTCAACAGGTACAAGATCACATTACTTATTTGGATTGAACTTCTATATTTTCCATCTTTATAATTGAGAACTTACTAGTGTCCAAATCTACATCAAGGAGTTCATACTCATTTCACAACTGAAGGGATTATTGCAAAATTGCACATCCAAAAATATTCTATAAAAGACATTTAATATCTAGTAGCTCATAAAACATTAAAGATATTAAAGAAATAACAGCTAGCCATATAATTATATATAGATAGATATAGATTATATAGCTAGCAATGTAATCCTGCCCAATTCTTGGGTAAAGAAAACTCAATTTTTTGTGTGGTAAATGGATAATGTGATATCTGATCATTATAAATGAAGAAATCCTTAAAATTTGCTAATTAATAAATAACTGACAAATATAAAATATAGTTTGGTGAATAACAGCTTCTGATGAATATGACCTAAGTAAACAGATTTACTGACAAATAATGAAAAAGTATCAATGTCTTTGAATTATTGTCCTGGTATTGAAAGTACCACAGAGTGCAAAATTAACAAACCAATTTATTCTGGAAAATGTACAGCTAGAATGTTCCTTAGAGGCAAGACTCCCTCAACCTTGTCTCACATACTGTGGACAAATTGTCAGGGGAGGTCAATCACGAAAAAGTGACTCCATTTGCTAAAATGGAATATTTACACTTATGACTCTTGGACCACAATACAATCTACTAAAAAGCAAGTAGGAAGAATGACCTTTACCCCTGTTTCTTCCTATCACCATATAATACCTCTAATGTAGAATTCTATTTGTGGTACAAATCAGAAACCCTGAATCCAATGCCAACAGAATGAGTTCTAACTCGTGGTAATGCAGTAAACCCAGATATGGGTTTGAGGGGTGGAGGAAGCCAAAGTCAAAGGTGAGCATACTATCATAAGTAAAAATTCAGCTGCTTTTTCATCCCTATTAATAATAGAAACAGGAAGGGGATAACAATATAAAACCACTGAGTTCTTAAAGAAATTCCATTTTTATTTCTATTTTATGAAAGGTAACAACAGACCTTTGTGGGCTGAAATAATTTTAAGTCTCATCCTACTTAGCAAAAGGTAAATAATGCCTTTGGTTTTATAGAGTTACTTATTTTTATCTTTTAACTTTTTCATTTTTTAAGAAAAATACATAATCGACACTAGTTCTGTCTGAATATCACCAAAATTGACTTGCTTTCTCCATTGCAGAAAATGGCACAATCATCCTGTCGGTAGCATATAATAAAAAAAATTCAAGAAGACATCTTTAATTTCCTTCCTCCTTTCTCCATATCCAAATCACAAGAGATTATACCAGCTCTACTTCCAGAATGAATTCCACATCCATAAATTCTTTATCCCCCTCTCACCACCATCCTGATCCAAGTTATTGCTACTATCTCTCACACAAGTATTCCAATAACCAACTTGTAAACCTGTTTCTACTTCTATTCCCCTCAACTCTACTATCTAAAGGCCAGACAGAGCAATCCAAATGAACCATAAAGTAAATAAGTTATTTTATTTACACAAAACTTTCCACAGGCTCCAAACTTAAAAAAATCCATATCCTCCAAAGACTTTCAAAACTCTATATAGTACTCCTGTGAATTTTCAATCTTATTTTACTAGTCTGTGGTAGTTATGTAATTTCATGTCAACTTGATAAACAAGTGTAGGTATAGAGTCTATCTTGTCAATCAGTCCTGATGATGACTCCTTGAGGATGTGTCCTTCCCATGAGGGTTCTGGAAACTTCTTCTATTTCTTCTTAAAAGCGGGCCATGTAATCTCTCACTATTTGATTTTTCTGCCGTTGAGACACTAAGAGCTGAAGGAGTCACCTGGAGACACACACAAATAGGTCTTCCACTGACACTGGATCCACAACACTTTTCATACACCAACCTGTGATTTTCCAGCATTTGGCATCATTGCATATGCAATGTGAGTCTGAGGAGGAATTTATGGACTATTATCAGACTTATGAGCTAATATTGCACTTAGCAGGTTGAGACGTGGTGGCGTAGTAGTTGTGTGCGGGACTGGGACCCACTGGGTTGGAGGTTCAAATCCAGCCCACATCTCTAGGAGCAAGGCTGGGCTCCTACTCCCACCACCAGAGGGCAGTGATGCCCCCCACTGAAAAAAAATATTGCACTTAGGGACATGATAAAGACTGGGCTGGATGTTTTCTTAATATGCAATTACTCTTCAATATAAATCTCTTTCTTGTACATACGAGTGTCTCTAAATTTGTTTCTCTAGTCAACCTGGACTAACACCATATGGTATCATAAGTGAGGTGAGATGTGTTCTCAATATACAATTGATCTTTGCTGTAAAATTCTTTGTTACACACATGAGTACCTCTGGATTTATTTCTCTAGTCAGTCCAGACTAACACATTATGGCACCAAGAGGTAGGGTAGCAACAGCAGGAAGATGAGAAGTTGTGGCATAGTATAGGTCAGTATGGGAGCAGAGCAGTCCCAATGGATTATCAAGAAGCTTGGAAAAGCTGTTCTTAATGGAAGCTCACCCTCTAGCCATGCCCGGCAAGGCAACATGATCTCCGGGTTAACTCAGCCAACAGTAGCACAGTACACATTTGAGGCACAGGACTAGCCCAGGCAGCAGAGCACTGATCTGACCACTAGGGAAGAAAAGGGAAGGGGTCAGCCTTGGAAAATCATTTATCTTATCACTTTCAAATCAAGCAGTGACTGCCCACGTGTTCCTATAGGTCTATTGTATCAACCTGGCCAATGGGAACATGTGGGATTAATAAGGTCATAGACTGATTGGATGGCAAAGAGATAAATGGCTCAGCAAGTCCCATCCCCTCTCTTCCTTGCTTTCTGGTGATCAGACCGGTGTGGTGCTTTAACTAGTTCTCTGCCTCAACTTGTGAGCTACATTCCTGTGGGGCAGCAAATCCATGGATGGTCCTTCTACAACTTGAGGTTCCTTTGAGATGTGCTTAGCCATGCTGGTAACATACATCACTTGTGCTTAAAGCTAATGGACACTGTTATCTTGATTGCTTGAGTTCAATATCCCATACAGGCCTGCTTCACTAAGTTCTTGAGCTTCTGACTGTTGGTGAGCCACCCTAATGTTTCTGCCTGTGGATGGACTGCCTGTCTTGCTCAGAGGAAGACTTAGCTGTCTGCTTCTTTGACCTAGAAGTCCTCTTGAGTTGAAGGACCTCCAGAATATGAACTCTTCCAAGGAAGTGTGTTGAAATGAGGCCTCTGTACTGCTGTGTTATATTCCTACATGCTGTGCTTATATAGATCTATCTCTATCTTATAAAATCATAAGTGTCTTGGTTCTGTTTCTCAAGAGAACCCTGTCTAACACACTGTAGAAGACTTCTTGGCACAATACACCAAACTATCACAGTCCACCTGATGTGTTAGCCAGTTTTGACTAAAGAAAAAAAGAATTCCAAAAAGAAAAAAAATCCAGAGATACTGATATGTGTGTAAGAGAGCTATTTATGTCAAAGTGCAATTGCATGTTTAGAAAACATCCCAGCTCAATCCATATCAATTCCATATGTCTTATATTTGCCCATATATCTCGTACTAGTACATAAATTCCTCTTCAGATTCACACAGCACATGCAATGATGCTGAACGCAGGAGGCTCATAGGCCAATGGGTGAAAAAGTCTTGTGGATCCCATGAAGTCTGTTTCATCAGTCATTTCTGATCATTCATTTTATAATTTTAATAAATCATTTTATTGGGGGATCTGATAGCTCTTATAACAATCCATCCATCCTTTGTGTCAAGCACATTCTGTACATATGTTGCCATTATCCTTTTCTAAACATTTTCATTCTACTTAAGCCCTTGGTATCAGATCCTCATTTTTTCCCTCTCTCCTCCACCCTCCCACCCTCATGAACCCTTAGTAAATTAAATTTTATTATTATTATCTTCTTATTTTACATGTATGATGTCTCCCTTCTCTCATGTTTCTGTTGTTTATCACCCAGGGTTGGCGTGGTTATATGTCAATCATTGTGATCAGTTCCTCCTTTCTCTCCGCAACTTCGCCAGACCCTTATGGAATCAGTACTCCAATTATTGTTCCTGAGGGGTTTATTTGTCCTGAATTCTGTATGTCAAGAGCTATTATCTGTACTGGTGCACATGCACTGGTCTATCCAGATTTGTAATGTAGAACTGGTGTCATGATAGAGGGAGGGAGCATTAGAGAACAAGAGGAATGTTGTATGTTTATTGGTGCTCTACTGCACCATGGCTGACTTATTGCTTCCGTGTGATGCTTCTTTGACGAGAAGTGCAGTTGTCTACAAATGGACTTTGGGTCTTGTCTCTATGCCTCCTCATTCACATTGCTATAATTGTTTTGTGTTTTCTGATGCCTGACACCCAAGCTTGTCAACACCCTGTGACCACACAGGTTGGTGTGATTCATCCTTGTGGGCATTTGTTGCTTACCAGATACATGGCCCCTTGTTTATCTTCAAGCTTTTAAGATTCCAGATGCTGTATCTTTTAATAACCAAGCACCAACAGCTTTCTTCATTGTATTTGCTTAACAACCCATTTTGTCTTTAGCAATCATGTTAGGAAGTACAGCATCACAGATTATCATCAGATTATTAGAACAAAGTGTCCTTGAGTTGAAGAAGTACTTGAGTAGAGGCCCAATGTCCATCAGCTACCTTAATATTAAACCTATATATGTACATAGATCTATGTCCCTGTTGTTATATATTATATTTACGTATGTATGTGCCTGTATTTCTATCTCTCTAAATGTCCTTTGTCTCCTAGTTCTTTCACTTTCCTCCTGTCTCACTATCATGTTTAACCTTCATTCTCAAGTAATTCCTCTCAGCTACATGGCACCTGATCAAACCCCACAAGGCATTTCATGCCCTCCTCACCATTAATTTTAAATCATTTTTTCTTTGTCCCTGGATTTGTTGACTGCCCACCACCCATCCTTTACACCACCTTCCCCTCTCCCATGTGCATCTGAAGTCATCAGTCCCATAGTTTTCTCCTTAGGATTGTTTATCCTGTCTATCTTATATAGATCTGCATGGAAGAAAAAAAACATATAAATAGTTTCAGTTCTGTCTGTTGATAAATGTTTTCTATTGATACATGTGCCAAGTCCTGCTCCTGAAGTCTACTTTGGGGATTCCTTGGGGACTTCATTGCTTTGTTCCCCTTATTGCTCTGTTGCGCTCCCTACATGTTTTGCTCCAGTGTGGGAAGGGGGTGCGGGGGTAGCTGTCACACCAAATATGTCAGATCACATCATTTTTATCATCATCATAATATGCTTAGGGAAGCTTTCCTCAAAACTCACTCTGTCCTATTCATTTCACCTTATCACTCAGCACTTACTAGTATCTGATATGAATTAAATTATCTACCTTTTTTTCTCTCTCCCTACCTTCATCTTCAGAGCTTAAAACACTGTATAATATATTAAAAAAATTGGGTAGATTTTGTAAGTGAATTAATATCATCACTCAAAGCCATCACTTGTTTTTTTAAATTCTCTAATCCTTAGACAAGGTAAAACAAGTCCTTTCTTATTTTCTATAGCATTCTATAAAGCCAAATGCCAGACCCTGTTAAATGCATACAATAACATGGAACTAAAAAATTAGAATGGTTTTCAAAAGAAGGTAGCCCATAATTAGCTGTATGAGAAAATTCTCTAAACTAGAGAGCTTCATTTCTCTTATCACATGTTTAAAGACAGAGAGGACAAAAAAGGACTGATTGCATGGATTTTCAGAGAAGAGAGCAAAGTCAGGGGGATGACTGAACACAAGTTATAAGTTTATTCCCACAGGGTGATCTCTCTCAAAGGGCAACTATCCTCAAGGGAATTGCTGGCAAGAAATCCTATCAACAGCTATTCTCTGGAAATAAACAGCTAGACTAATTAGCAGTACCATCTCTTCCCATAGAAAACTGCATTCCTTCTCATTCCCCTCCACTGCCTTTCTGTATATAGAGTACCTTAGATTTATAGTACAGAGGCAAAAAAAAAAAAAAAAAAGAGAGAGAGAGAGAGAGAGAGAGAAAATTGAATCATTTAAAATTACTGTATTTAAAATATTTTATTTATTTGCCTTTTGATGTTTATTCACTATTCTACCCTCAGTTCTCCAAACTCCCCCCGTCCCCACCCAGGTGGAAGTGAATTATTTTTCTCATAGGAGGACAGGGCAGGAGTGGCATAAAGATAGCAAGTGGGGAGCTGAGCTCTGGTGGTGTAAGTGGTTGAGTGTGGGACTGCAGACCATGGGTTTGGCTGTTCAAATCCAGCGGCAGCTCTCAGGAGCAGCACTGGGTAGCCCCCATGACCACCAGAGGCAATGATGCTCCCCGCCACCTCCCCAAAAAAGAAAGCAACTGGGTCAGATGATTTAAAAAAGAGGAATATGATCGATTTTTTTGCTTTCTTTTCAGTTTATTACCATTCTATACTGAATTACTGATGAAGCTACTTACTTCTGAGCTTCAAAAGAAAAAAGGAAATGCAATCACATTGAGAAGAGTTTCACTCAGAAAGTGGTAGCCATCATTAGAACCTGCCATTGTCTGTGTTGTTTTTTATAATTACAACTTGCCATATGGATGTGTCTTCTAGAAAGCAGTTCTACCACACTTTTAGACCATGATAATCATCAGTTGTGCTTTTACACAAATACATATCTTTCACAGAGGGAAGGGGGAGAGGGGATGTTTTTAATTACCCAGTTCTTCCTAGAACAAAAAAATATAGCTAGCATTGCTGCCTTGGAGGTAGTATTCTTGCCTTTCAGGAAAGAGAGCATGAACATACTTCATGTGCTGCTACCATCTGTGCCTCAGTGGAGACATACATGTTGATATGATACTGAACCAATTTCAGCAGAGCTTCACAATTAAGATGGACAAAGATGACAGAAAGGCCAGGTGATTCGATTCTCAAAATCAGCCAGTGAAAATCTTATGGATCACAAGAGTCCTATAAGCAACCAGTCATATCAGTGGGGCAGGATCAGGCAGTGATCGGTTTCTGCTCTGTTCTGATGTGTATGGGACTGCCATGATTCCTATGCAAAAGCAGCTAACAATAGCAGTCGTGAAGGTCCTATGTCCTGTCATTTAGAAAACAATTACACCAGGAAAACATAACTCAAAGAAAGACTTATGAAGGCAGTTTCACAAGTCATGGAACACCTGAGGGATATCTTTCAAATGGAAATCATTAATAAAATATTCACAATATTTTATGGGGAAACTGATTGATCCTCCTAATTCTGATGATTTGCCAGGAGTGATCACAGATTTTCATGGATAAAGAAAAGGGAGGAATGTGGAGGGAAGCAAATACATGCACTGTATTCTTTACTACTACAACTTGTTCTTGTGCAGGTCTTCGGAAATCACCATCACTTTATTCCTTGATCAATAGCACGCATTTTTTAAAAGGATGATGCAGAGATGGTGCTCTCATTGGACTCAATGGAACAAATGTTAACTAACTCATATGGAAGATAACACATTATATTCTGCCTAGATTACTCTGAGCCCCACACAAATAGACCTTATGAAAAATTCTTGTATGAGAATTCTGACATGTTTGGTCTTTAGATATATATTTATCACAACCAATGTTACAAATGTACCACATACCTGAGAAAGATTAGCAATACTCTGGCTTGAAAAGGAAAATCCAGCTGTGCTGACACTCGTTATGAATTATGAATATGCCTTTTGAATTACTGTTCCGCTCGCTGTATTAACTCTCTTGGTGAAGGGGAACTGGGGGAAAAAGCAGACAATGCTGCTTCGTGTCAATATTTAATACACAAATCCATTATGAACATAAGGAAATCACATTCTAGGACCACAGAAACCTGAAGTACACTGGGCACAGAGAATGGGCCTGTGGAGTTGCATCTGAAAGAACATTAAGGCTTTGGCAAAGTCAGAAGTACTGATTTAACACAACTTTGAGATCAGCACCAATTAACGCAAGTTAGGAAACTGTCAAGAACAGCTATCAGCCAACAATGAGAGTAGAAATACAAGGAGGATTAGTTGGGGGGGGGGGCATGGGGGAACCCATCATAAGGATCCAATCATAACCCCCTCCCAGGGGAACAAATGATGGAAAACTGGGTGAGGGCCAATGGAGGACAATGTAGGATATGAAAATAATAACCTTTAACTTATCAAGGGTTTGTGAGGGAAGGTCAGGGGAGGGGGAAGGAATTGGGAGCTGATATCAGGGGCTCAAGTGAAAAAAAGAATGATGATGGTGGCATATGTGCAAATGTGCTGGATGAATGTATGGATTGTGATATGAGATGTAAGAGCCCCCCAAAAAATTAAGAAAAAAAATAGAATCTTGGAGTTGATGTCTCCAAGATCTTAAAGGCAGTATGGTACCTCAGAACAGATAGTCTAGATATGCATTTAATGTATTTTTAAAAAGTGGATAAAGCTATGTTCAAAAATTTCTGGCAGGATATTAATAAAAGCTATGCAAAGGTGCTTTATTGTAAAAAAGAATAAGTATTGTGCATTTGATCCAAAAGGAAAATAAATTATCTTCATTTTGAAAAAATATAAAGAGCATCCACCGGGTTTTCTAAAAGGACCCCTGCTGAATAATGGGAAATAATTCAGCATGTGAAAATTATACAATCAGATACAATAAATTGCTGCAGAAAAGAAAGCAGGTGTCCCAGCTTTGTTTTTTTTTTTTAATTATTTATTCTACTGAAAACAGTCTTATAGACAGAAGCTAATTCTCCTACTCACATCGAATGGAGCTGAGCTTGGCTGGACATTCTGATTACATGGTTCCCTGAAGCAATCACTGAAAGGAAGCAGAAGACCCATGGCAATGATCCGGGAGCAAAACTTCTCTGCTTCTTCAGGAGGCCCATTTTCTTGCTGGCTGAATAACTTCTCGAGCAGAGTCCGCCCTGCGGAGGAAACACCCAGGCTCATTAGGGAAAGTGCAGGCAGAGCATGGAGCTCAGCAGGGCCCCAGAGGACAGCAGCCTGATAAACACAGCAAGGGAGCAACACTGTTTCCAAGGCCACTGGCCTGCTAGACGTAGAGGAACCTCTCACACTTGGAGTGGGGAAATAAAAAATAGCTCAGAGATCACTGTGTATAAAATGCCACATGTGAAAAGGCAGATCTGGTTTGCTTCCCCAGTTCAAAAGACTCCTGTCCAAGAGACATTGAACCATATTATAAGCAGTACACCTTCTCCCATCTGAAGAAGTCCCTACCTTTTGGATTTCGTTGTTTAACCTCCTTCTCTGAATTTTCTGTGCACATCATTTTCTGAAGAGGTCCAACTGGCCCAGAGAAAAAGCAGAAGTTAGGGACCCCAAACCCACCCACAGACCAAACGGAGCGTATAACTTTTGGTCACCAAGAACATAGCTACGATTAGCCTAGTGTTGTCTGGAATTGTCACCAATGAAAAACAATTAGTTAACACATATTATGTATGTGTAGGTATATATACTGAATCCACATAGAGGCTGCATTTTCAAGGTCGGCTAAAAAGACATTTTGGAAAAAGTGCAGTTTTCAATGCCTGTTTATTGTATAGTTGCAGCAGCAGTCTCACAAACTCCCTTTTCCTTTTTTGCATGTTTGTTAAGCTGGATCCGTTCACCTTGAAATGATAGGCAACCACAACTGTAGGTCTCAATCTACAACATTTATCAAGAAGTCAGCATTCTTGTGATGTCATGGCCGTTCTTTGTAGGAGCATCCCCAGCAGAGTTTGTGGCACTCTGTATAAGTCCTGCAATGCTTCCCAAGGTTCATGGTATTGCACTAAACATGACAAAAAATGCACAATAGATACAAGAGATTACATTTTACCAAAATAAACCTGAGACGTCTTTTAAATTTTTTTTACTTTCATTAGGGGTTCTTACAGCTCTTATCACAATTCACACATTTACCTATTGTGTCAAACATATCCGTATATAGGTTGTCATCATCTTTTTTAAAACAGTTTCTTATACTTGAGTCCTTGGTATCACGTCCTCATTTTTTCCTCCCCACCCCCACACACATATATATAAACATGTGTGTGTGTGTGTGTGTGTGTGTGTGTGTGTATATATATATATATATATCAGATATCTGATATATATATATATATCAGATCTTACACCAACCGCTGTCTCACTTCATTCACTTTTCTCCTGTCGGGTATCAAGCATCAAAGACCCATTACAAACAAACAAATTCATATCAATGGGAATGAGTGGAGATCCAAAGGCCATCAGTGGTCAATTGGACACCCCCTCTCAGAATGGCCACAAGGAAGAGAAGAGCCAGTCAAGGTACAGTATAGCACTGATGAAACATAACATTCTCCTGTTTCTTCAATGCTTTTTCCTCCCCCACCTCCCCACCAGTATCGGGTGTGTTCTATTTTATGTTACACATTCTATCTTACAAATCTGGCTAGACCAGAACATGTATACTGGTGCAAATAAGAGCTCACAACACAGGGAATCCAGAACAGATAAATCCCTAAGGGCCAATAAGGGGAGAAGTGATGTTAGAAGGGTAAAGGTGGAGGTGGGGAGGGGGAACCACTCACAAAGATCGACACATGGCTCCTCTCGCAGGGGGGTGGACAGAAGAGGTGACTTTCTACTCCAATACACAAAAGACCAGAGAGATGACCTGCTCAGGGAGAGGTGACCAGCATTACAGGCTCTTCAAATACGATCCACATATAAGACAAAAGCAGTTGAAAGCTGCATTGCTCAAGGGTCAATTGCAATTAGTTTGACCTAAAAAAAATGCTGATGACGGACATTCTCAGTCTCAGGAAGATGTTGGAGAGGGACATGGATTGTGCACATGGGGAAGCAGGAAAAGGCACCTACCAATGAGAGCTATTGGAGACTCTCCCAAGTCTTATAACAATCCATACATCATCAGCACATTTGTATACATGTTGCCATCATCGTTTTCAAAATAATTTCCTTCTACTTGAGCCCTGGATATCAGCGCTCTCCCTCTCCCACCCTCCTAAATCCTTGATAATTTATTAGTTTTATTTTCATATATTTATGCTGTCTGTTTTCTCTCAACCCACATTTGTGTTGTTCATTCCCTTGGGGCTGGGTGGGGTGGAGGAGTGGGTTGGATATCCATAATTGAGATCAGGTGCCCGTTCTCCTCCCACTTTCCCCTATACTCATGGTATCGCTACTCTCATTATCAGTCCTGAAGGGCATAACTGTCTTGCCTTCTGTGTGTTGAGAGCTCTTATCTCCATCAGTGTAAATGCTCTGGTCTAGCCAGATTTGAAAGATAATATGGGGGGGGGGGCGGGGTATGAAAGAAATACAGAATGTTGGTACTGTACTGCATCCTGGTTCATTGCTTCTTTGAAACCCTTCTGTGAGGGGATGTACAGTTGTCTACTTGGTGGAGTCTCCATTCCAACCCCCTTCATTCTCATGTACATACCTAAGCTTATCCTGCTATAGATCTTTCTATTTCCTTTTACTTTCCTTCTGTCCCACTATCACGTTCAACCTTCATTCAGTTCCTTAGCTGTACTTCCTCTTGGCTACTTTGCACTTGATCAAACCTCACCAGGTATTCTATGCCCTCCTTGCCACCGATTTTAGAATGTCTTGTTGTTTCCTTATCCCTGCATTTCTTAGCTCCCCTTTTCTACTCCCCACCCTGACTCCTTACTTCTACCCCTCCCTGATGTCTGTCTATAAGAGATAAGCAGGATAAATAATCCCATGGAGAAGGCACAAAGGAGATAAATAGTTCACTGGAGGCCAGATGATCTCTTTTTCATTCTGCTGACAAGCCACATGGAGCTAGATTGATGCAGCCAGAGTCCTGGAGCTGGACGAGTCACATGCTGACCCAACCCAGTGCTAAGATGATTCTACTGCCACTGAATTCACAAGCGTTTCAACCCGCTAGCCTGTGATCTTCCTGCATTCAGCATCATTGTATGGTTTCATGAGTCTAAAGAGGACTTTATGGACTAGTGTCCATATTTGGTAAAATCAGATTTGTGGACTTGATCTGGACTGGGCATGGATGTTTTTGTATGTAAAATTACCCTTTGATATAAAGGTCTCTCTTATGAGTACTAATGAAATTGTTTGTCTAGTCAACCCTAACACAGTATGAAACCACATCCCTCAATTTTCGATTGATTAGTCATCATAACAATAGATCCATTAGACACATCTTACGCAATGGCTGACAATAGCCACATATTAAATAGATACTTCCTATATAATAGATTGTGTTCTATCAAAAATATTATATAGAAAATTGCATGTGTGTAAATGTGTGTGAGTGCCTGTGCTTATCACATCAAATATGGATAAAAGAGCTACTGAGCAACAAAGAAGAGAAGTAATTATGAGTCCTTGCAGCTTCAGCTCTATGAGGAGAAAATGCTCTTAGATCTTTAAACCTTTGTTCTCACCTCAGAACTACCTACACCTCGGACCAGAAAATCCTCCAATGTGGAAGTTTCCTATCCATTCCACAATGCACAGCAAAATCTCTGCCTACTAGATGCCAGGGGCACACCTTTATCAAAGTATTATTGTTGGTTTGGGGTGCCATCAGGTTGACACAAGACAACCTCATATGGGAGATAGAATTGCCCAAAGGGCTTTGAATATTGCATTTCTTGTAGAGGTGAGTCCTGATGGTACAATGTTTAAAGACTCTACTAACAAACCAAATGCTTTGAAGGCTGAATCTAGCAGTTAGTTCTAGGAAGAAAGACACAGTAATCTGCTTCCATAAATATTTTACAACCTAGAAATCCTGAAGAGGCAATTCTTTATTGCAGGGACACAATGAGTTGGAATCAATGAAATGACAATTCTATTTTATTTTTTTATGGCGGATACAATAACAGTTTATAAAAAATATCATCAGTTTTATATTCAAAAATTCACAAACAATTCATACACTTTTTTGCAACCCATCCATTGACATGTGCTCAATGTAGGATCACTAACTCCATTTCTTCTCTGCTTCCTCTTTCCTACATCTCTGAATTTTGTACTTGAGTGAAAACTGTCCTTTTTATTTTTAACAGTTGATTATTCTAACATGGGTGTGAGTTCAGTTCAATGTCTGCAGGGTGTTTCGAGATTATATAAGTCTGGTAGTTCCACCTATCTCTCCCTTATCAGTAGGCTTAGTATATTTTATGGTTTGGGTTTTGTTCTACATTTTTCTCCCACCCCATCTAGGAACTTCTAATGTGATTCTCTTCAGAGCAGATGGTATTGGTAACTGGGCACCATCTGCTTCTGTTGTGGAAATTGATATTTCAGCTTATCATTATTAGCTCATTGGATTGTTAGCATATGTCTTGGATTCTCATCATTCCTCTTTTATCTAGAAAGGAGGATATCATTTGTTACACCTTAGATGGCAGCTTATGGGTTTGTTAGTACCCCTATTGCTATGTGATGCTAATTGACCTTGGTATCTCCTGAGACACTGGAACAAACGGAGCCCATAGGCCCAGCTACTCCTGCCCTCAAATCTGGTTATGTTAAAGTAGTATCCATAATTTTGTCCCATTTTTGTTTCACTAAATTCATGGATACATTTGTAGCAAAGGTAAATAACACACACACAAATTCTGTATTAAACACATATTTTTCCCCATGGGTATACATCAACACTCCCTCCAAAACCTTATAAACATGTGTGTCTACTCATAGATAGCAGTTATTTTATTTTTGGGTATATAATAGTACTTATCTCTTTTGTCTTTACAAACCTCCAAAAAATATATCTATTAACTTGGATGTAGGGGAACATAATATCCTGTAAGAGGTAGGTTGGCAAAAAATGATGGACACACGGGAAATCAATTAATTTTTTTTACTAATTCTTATGGAAGTACATTACGAAGTCTTTTTCCTAACATGTTGTGAGGTTCAAAATGATAATTTGAGGGTTAACAGCTGTGCATTTAATCATTTGTTTCCCAGCTGTAACACCAAAAAGTGTCTGCAGACATTGCCAAGTGTCCTCTTTGCAAAAAATTTGCACAGGTTGAAAACCTCGGCTGTAACCTCTCTTTGGATGGAAACTCTCCTCCAGCACATTCAAAATATAAATACCCATAACAATACTCCTCTACTGACAGATCTCTTAGATGAAGTAATTTTATGTTTAAAGTCACATATTTGGGAACCATAAAAGTGGGTATTTTTCTGGATCCCCACAAGCACTTTCAAATGTGTGTTATTCTCCTTCTAAACCATCAGCTCTTTTGAAACTGTCATCACCTTAGATCACCTGCTATCTGCTTTTGTTTGACCATCCACGAACATACATCCATTCAATCACTAAACATTTTGCTTCAACTCCATACACTGTCCTCATGTTCTCATCTCATCAAAGTTTGTGAATCTCAAGTCCACTGTGATGATCAGACTAACACCCAGTTAGGCAACCACACATATGACTTTGATGCAAGGTCTCCAGGCCACATATCCTGCACCTCACTCTAGATACACACGGCCATCTTGGATTTGTCATCATCAGAATCGATATCATCTCTGGAATCTCAATTTTCAGATCTTACACCAAACTCTTCACTGCCCTCCATTCACTCACACAGTAAAATAAAACTCCTTATCATACCCAGATTCCTGACTAACTTACCCCTCTGACACGCTTACCCACTGTGTTCCAGCCTACTGGCCTTTTATTTCTTGATCACACTGAGTTCATGCTCACCTGAAAAACCATTCTACTAGAGCACTCTGCTCCTAGATGAATGTCTCATTCCTCTATTTCATTCAGTTCTCTGCTTAAATGGCCTGAACAATGATAGAACTTCCTGACCACACTCTTTCTGAAATATCACACTCTTTCCTTTTCCTCCTAGTCTCCTTCTTATACTTGAAAAGGTTTAGCAATATTTAACATTCAATCACATGTTTGTAATCTATCACCTTCTCATCGAATGTCACTCCAGTTTAGCAGATTATGCTGACATTCAGTGCCTAGATGTGAATTTAACCATAATAGATGATCAGTTAATTTTTTGATCATCAATAAAAATTCAGATGATATTCTGTAAAACCTGCAAAAAATGGTGCCTATGTGTGATAGAAAAGGAAAACAACTATTTTCCACTAAAACAAGAGATATAAAGTAGTAAAAAAACATTATGTCAAAGATAGAAAGTAAAGTAACCCTGTTGTTCTGTCAATTTGTCCTTCTCTCACATGTAAAAATCTCTGGCAGAATCATATAATCCCTAAATATTACTGTCTATCTTTTCAATGTTTCTTATAGAATCCTGCCTAAAATCCCTTCTACCCCATAAACCTTCACTCACTTGGTCTTTTCACTGACTTGTGATTGATTACATCTATTCTGTCTTTACTTCCTTAGCAGCCTAAATTCATGTTCCACCATTATAATTCAAATTTTGTAACTCAAAAGAGTTACATACTTGGGTGTCTTGGGATGCATAAGCAGGTTTAAAAGCCAAGGTAGAGAAAAGTTTCTCAGACTATCCCTCTTCTTTCTTGTCTTCCTGCCCCCACTACCACCCCCAAAGAGGCCAATTGACAAAGGATATCTTTTTTTCTTTCAAACATAACCTCTAAATGCCATGTTATACATACGGAAGCATATGTCTAAGGAATTTAGTTGTTTTGTTCAAGGTCACACTCTTTTGTTCAAGTAAATCCATCTCATTTATCACACATTTTACCTACTATAAAGTGTGGTGAAATTCAAAGTAACAGTACACCCGTGGATTTTGTTTTTAACAGGATACTTTTTCTTATTTTCTGCCCACTCTTTCCCACTAAAAATACATGAAATCTATCCCTAGACACAAGGCAAAGGATTGGGGAATAATAAGTATGAACACAAGCCATGCAGGAAGAAACAAATTGGCTCATAACCTGACTCTACCATTTTTCTAGCTATGGCCTATGACAAGTTACTTAATCTCTTTTAGCCTCAGTTTCCTCACCTATAAGCTGGAAATAATAATTTATATGACCTCCTAGAGTTTTATATAGTAGGCTAATTAATGTTTGCAATATTATTAACACAATGTACAATAAACACCAAGTGTTCAATAAACCATATTGTGCAAAGAGCCAAATGAGTTGATAACTGGCAGTATGTCAACTTAACAGGTAAACAATGGAATTATAAGCATCCACAATCTAAAGTCTAGTTCTAAAAATATTTGAAAGAGATTATTTAATAAGGTATATGATCACAGATGAAAATAGGTTTGCTTCATTTGCTAAAAAATACACTTGCCCAGCATACTGCGTAAAGATAACTGCCTCCTTAGCCATTTGACAAGGCCTGTGCCACTATGTAGACCAGTGGGGGCATGTGGGTGGGGACTGACAGCAACCTCAGCAATAGCCCTCAGGTAGAAACGGATGTCAACAGAGTGCCAGACCAGGTGCACCTCAGTGTTATCCAGTTACCCAGTTGATTCAAATACTCGTGTATAATTCAAGTTTTCAGCACACTTTTATACCATTTTTATTGTAAAATCAGGTGACTTGGCTGATATTCAAGTTGGCTTATATTTGAGTATGTACAATAGTCTCTCAGAAACACATTTGCATCACTTAAGGCTGATGAGCAGAAAGAGGGAAAGAAACTTCTGGAAGGAATTCTGAAAGATATGGTGGCTTGTGAATTTTCAGGGAAGTGGATGTTTTCTGTTTACTAACTAATGAAAGGCAAATCTAATATTTCAGACACATCTTATTATAAAATTATCAATATAAACATTAAAAAGGAGTATCATTTTCTCAGTGAGACAAAGGAAAAATAGGGTTTTTTTTCCTAAGAACACTTCAGAAAATAATAGAAAATTAAAACAAGCAATATAATAAAAAGATAAAAAGCAACTAGCAATTCCAAAGCTTAATGGTAAAGTATCAAAAATAAATAACTCCATGTAAGAATACAGAAGTAGAATAAAAACAATGGAAAGAAAAAATCAGCAAACTAGAAGACAGACTCTGAGATTGCTCTGTTTGAGGAACAAGTTGGGTGGGGTGGGGGGGGGGATGAGCAGTGCATAAGGTTTCAGTGGGACAGCAGCTTGAGAAATGATATACACCTTAATAGGAATTCCATAAAGAGAAGAGAGAAAAGCTCCAGAAAATAATTTTGAAGAAACAATGGCAGAAAACATCATAGATATGGAAGACAGTTTATCATTCTATATGGTCAATTAACTTCATACATGTCAAACCCTAAAACATCCCAAGATATATCATAATTGAACTTTTCAGATACAGAGATAAAGACTTCTGAGAGTGACATGAGATAAAGAAAATGCCACTTACAAAAGAGCCTCAACAAGATTAAATGCTGCTTTCTCACTTGACATTATCTGGACAATAGCACAATGTGGTGACAGCTATAAAGTCTTGAAAGAAAAGAACTCTCAATCAGAAATAATAATACCATCAGCAAAACTGTCATTCAAAAAATGAGGGCAAAGCTAAGTATTCTCAAATAAATAGAAATCAATAGAATTTATAGCCATAAGATAAACCCTGTAAGAAATACTAAAAAGTCAAAAAATAATCCACCTGTATACATATAGTAATAAAATAAAATTATATGTAAAATCATGGTTAAAATAATTTAATTGATAGTAACGTGAAAATAGAGTAGGTAATTGGTATAGGTAGATAATTTTTACATGTCAATTTAAGTGATTTAGTCACTAAATTTTCAAAGAAAGGAATAATATGTTTCTGAAGAGAAATCAGCCTTGAAGATAGAGAAAAGCAAGCCATCAATTTCACCCATGGAAAAAATGTAGAGTATATGTTTAAAGTAAAATCTTCTCAATTGATAGCTAATTGCAGTGAATAAAAATGGATAAAATAATCAAGGCACAGCCGACTGGTCTAAAAAAAAAAATACATCCATATGTCATCCACTTGTGGCCTCCCCTTAGGCATAGGTGTGTAAATTGAAAAAACATCAGGGGTGGGAAGCATACATACCAAGTAACCAATAATACAAAGAAAATAGGAGTAGCAATATTAATATATGACAATAAATGTGAGACAAAAATTATTAAAAAAAAAAGATGAAAAAAGGGCTGAGCCCCGGTGGCGTAAGTGTTTGTGTGTGGGACTGTGGCCCTCCGGCTTAGAGGTTCAAATCCAGCGGTGGCTCTAAGGAGCAGCACTGGGTAGCGCCCATGACCACCAAAGGCAGTGATGCCCCCCCAAAAAATTATTATAAGACAAAGAAGGGTATTATATACACCACTTTACTATTATTATTAACTCCTTTATTGAGGCTCATACAACACTTATCAAAATCCACACATACATCCACTGTGTCAAGTACTTTTGTACATTTGTTTACTTCATTGTTCTAAAAACTTGCTTTCTACTTGAAATCCTGATATCTGCACCTCATTTTCCCCTCCCTCCCTGATCCCACCTCCCCCATGAATGCTTGGTAATTTATAAATTATTTTGTCATATCTTATACCATCCAGCATCTCCCTTCACCCACTTCTCCACTGTCCATCTCCAGAAAGGAGATTATATGTAGATCCTTGAAGTCTGTTCTCCATTTCTACCCCACCTTCCTCCATCTTCCCATTATCACCCTTCTCACCACTGGTCCAGAGGGGTTCTTCAGGTCTTATTTGTGACAATGTACATCCTCCAGTCCAGCCAGACTTGTAAGGTAGAATTGGGATCATTATAGTGGGTGGAGGAGCACTTGAGAACTAGAGGAATGTTGCATGTTTCATCATTTGCTATATTGCACCCTTAATGCCTCGTCCCCTCCTGAGCCTTCTGTGCAGGAATGTCCAGTAGACTACAGATGGGCTTTGGATTCCCACTCTGCACTCCCTCTCATTCACAGTGATATGATTTTTTTCTTTGATGCTTGATAGCTGATCCCCTTAACACCTTGCGATCACCCAGGTTGCTGTGCTACTTCAATGTGGGCTTTGCTATTTCTCAGCTGGATGGCCATTTTATCTTCAAGTCCTTAAGTTCTGAGGCACTATATCTTTTGATAACTGGGAACCATCAGCTTTCTTTGCCAAATTTGATTATGTACCTGCTTTTTCTTCAGCTATTGTGTTGGGAAGGTGAGCATCTCAGACTGCCGAATTATTAGAACAAAGTGTTCTTGTATTGGGGTACTTGAGTAGAGGTCCACTGTCCATGTGTTTCCTTTTAACATTAACCCTATAAATATGCATACATAGATCTATTTCCCCTTCATCTTATATAAATATATTTACATATGTATATGTCTGTGTTCTCTATAAATGCCCTTTGCCTCCTAGTTCTTTCCTCTATTTCTTTTTACTTTCAACTTGTCCCAGTAACATGCTCAGCCTTAATTTGAGTTTCAGGAATTCCTCTCAGCTACACTAACCTTGATCCAGCCCTGCCACACCTCCTAAACCCTCCTCGTCATCAATTTTTGGTCACTTGCTGTTCAGTTTTCCCTGGGTTGGTTAACACCCACTCCCTTTCCCTCGTCTCCTTCTCTCCCTTAGCACCCCAGAACTGTCATCCCATTGTTCTCTTTTCCAACTTGTGTATCCTGCCTATCCCTTCCAGAAAGACAAGCAGCAATGACAATATACACAGACATAAGACAGTAAGCAATAAAACAATAGCTGTGACAACAGAAAGGCAACAATATCGTCGACAACAGCAAACTATAAATAGTTCAAGGTATATTTGTTGTCCTTTATGAGTGCTTTCCAGTCGAGTCTGATGGGGAACCTCATTGAAGTCTGATGGGACGTCATTGCTTTGCTCCCCTTGCTGCTCTGTATCCCGCCTCTGGAGTTGGACTTTGGCATGGTGAGCTCAGGGCAGGCCCAGTTCCTACCTTGTGTCGCTACTGCTGTCCCTTGTGGTGCTGTATGGGCCAGTGACGAATGTTGGGTCTTGTGGTAAAAATGGCCCTATGGTCCTCTCTGTGCACTGGCTGCTCTGAGCAGACGTATTGCCCGCAGAACTTGGGGTCAGAAAGGATGTGCTTCACTCTTTTTTTCCTCCCCCTTGTTGAGTCCTGTGTACTTTGATCAGACAAGTCCCTCTCCTTAAGCTGTAGCTACAGTGCCATCCTCTGAAGTGAAGATTTCTTTTTCTTTTTTTATTTGTGGTTGGGGGGAGGGGGAGGAAGTGGTGTTCTGTCTACATAGCGGTTTTTGGGCCAGCCCTTCAGATCTCTCTATTGGTTCCCTGCTTCATGTCAGTGTGCTGTATTCTTGTTTTGGGGCACCAGGTTCAAGTCTAGTACCTCTGTCCCTGTGGTGATATAAACAACACCCTTCCCTCGGAAAGGTTAGAATCCTGTTTCTCCATCTACTCATGTCTTTTTATTCTTTCCTCTCCTTTTTAGTGAGCTACCATATATATATCCCTGAGTTTGTCTGGCTCCTGCCATATTACCTGGACTTCACCATAAGGATATATATACACACATATACATATAGGTATACATATATGTATATACATATATACACACATATACATGTGTGTGTATATATATATATATACACACACACACAGTAGCTTCTTTCTTATGCCCCTTTTGGATTTTTTTTTTTTTTAGCTTACCTCAGCGGACTCATATTGTACTTTTCCTTTTGTGCTTGGTTTACCTTGCATAGCATGATTTCCTCCACTTCTTCCATGCAGTGATGTGTGTTCGTGCATTCATCACTGCATAATACTCCATTGTATGTACCACAATTTTTAGATCCATTCATCTGTTGGTAGAAATTTGGGTTGTTTCCAGCTCCTTGCAATTGTCAACTGTGCCGCGATGAACACTGGAGCACAGATCTGGCCATGATTTGTTCCTTGTCTCTTCCAGGGGGATTGTGGGATCATATGGTAGCTCGATTTCCAGCTGTTTTAGATAGCACCAGATCATTTTCCATAATGGCTGTACATACATACAGGTCCACCACCAGTGGAATAGCGCTCCTATCTTTCCACAGGGCTGTTACTTGTTACTTTCCAATGGGTTATCTTTTTGAACTGGGCTACCTTTGAGGGTGTTTGGTGGCATCTCATTGTGGTTTTAATTTGCATTTTTCTTATGGGTAGACATTTGGAACTTTTTTTCATCTACCTCTTGGTCATTTAGATTTCTGCTCTTGAGAAACTTCTGTTTGAGTCTTTTACCAACCTCCTGAGTGGACAATTGTTTTTTTCCTGTGGTAAGTTAGCAGGATATTATAGTTTTTAATAATAAGGCCTTTGTCTCAGGTGTCACTGGTCAAGATGCTTTCTCACTCTGTGGTCCCTCTTATTACTTTCGTGGTAAACTCTTTCAATGTACACAAGTGTTTTAATTTCAGTATATCCCACTGGTCAATTTGATGCATCACTTTTGATGATGTGAATAAAGAAACAAAGACCTGAATATTAACCATGTGAACCTAACAGACAGAGCAAACCACTCAGCAGCAGCATGGTACACATTTTGCTTCATTGCATATGTGTTCAGTATAGATCATTTTCAGATACAAAGAAGTGTAAAAGCTAAATACATTTATGGAAACATGATAACACTATTGAAATTACAAATACATTACATGATCAAATAAATCAAAAGTATAATGCAGTCAAAGAGGTAAGAATTATTCATTTCATTGTCTTTATCCTAGATTACATGTCTTTAAAGTATCCTATTGTCAAAATGGAAGGGATATTTATTGTGATTGCTGCAGATCCAAATATGATATTCTAATCACAAAAGAGCACTCATTGGATTGAGTTTTGAGTTGTCCTACTCACTTTTATCACTTATCATTTTTGTTGGAAGAATGAATAGCAGACAAGTGATGGCTATTTACATTTAAGCATTTGGCAGAAATTTCCTGAAATAAATTATGCTGGTTATTTCAAATAAACACCTGGCAGTCTTTATTGCTAAACTAAAATGCAAGTAGTTATGTAGAAGTTACAATTACGAAGAACACTTTCCATCCAGCAGTTTCTCTTCAGATTAGAAAGGTGATAACATTAAGACATGAATTTTCTGATATTGTGTAATGTCACATGTCAATATTTAACAACAACTCATTACTTGATGAATCAACATTTTTAAATTATGTTACAAAATTATACACCCTCTTCAAATTGTGTTAATGAAATTATATTTTATGTAAGAGTCAAGTTGATTTCAATGTAGTTGTTTTAAAATGTTATTGATGAGGTATGGTTCTTCATTTTAATCTTAAAGATACTATCATTTGTCAAGTTTGGGGAATGTATCAAAGAAGTATATGGAATGATATAAAAATCTCTTTCTCTCTAACCCCAAAATATCCTCTGAAGTCTTCTGAAAATCAGTTAAACTAGTAAAGGCGGCCTGACTGAGCATTATGCAATTTTAACACCACAAACTATGAATAGTCCTGAAAAGAAAGGGAATTGCAGAATGCTTCATAGTGCATATGTGGAATTTTCACATGGAACAAGAAGGAGTTAAGCAAACAGAAAAAGGGAACTTCACATGGTTCAATATCAGGAAAGGTTTTTGATAAGGTTGTAGCCTCTCACTATACTTACTCAATCTGTATGCTGGAAAATAATCAGACAGTTTTCTATTTAGAAAAATGTAGCAACAAGTTTGAAGGACGGCTCACTAACAACCTGAGATATCCAGATGATACAAACTTACTAGTTTAATGTGAGAAGGACCTTGATGATAAAGATCAAGGAATGCAGTCCTCGTTTGGATTACAATTCAATGTAAAGAAAACCAAAATTCTCACAACCCAACCAATAGGTAATAAAGTAATAAATAGAGAAAAGGTTGAAGTTGTGAAGGATGTTGTCTTGTGTGGATTCACCATCAATGGTCATGGAAGTAGCAGTCAAGAGAAAAAAACACTACACTGCATTAGGTAAATCTTCCGTTTAAGACCTCTTTAGAGTGTTGAAAAGCAGAGAGGCTTCTTTCAGGAGCAATGTGCACCTAAACCAAACCATGGATTTTCAATTGCCTATTATGCATATGAAAGTTGGACATTGGATGAGGAAGATCAAAGAATAATTGAAGCATTTGAATTGTAATGGTAGCAAAGAAAATTGACAGTGGCACAGATTACCAAAGGACAAACAGATCTGTCTTGGGAAAGTATGATCAGAGTGCTCTTTAGAAGCAAGGGTGGTGAGACATGGTCTTACCTACAATGGACACGTGGTCAGGAAGGACCCGTCCTTGGAGAAAGACATTATGCATGATAGCAGGGCAGCAAAAAAGAGGAATCTCTTTAAGATGTGTCGATGAGATGGATTGACACAGTGACTGTAAGAATGTGTTCAAGCATAGGAACAATTGTGAGCATCACACAGGTCTGGGCAGTGCTTTGTTATATTATGCATATAGTCCCAATGGGTCAGACACAACTTAGGGGCACATAACAGCCACATATGGTTAAAATTGACAATACATATTTGAAAGGTTAAATAGAAACTTTGGAGGGCAATGAGTTTGTTCACGAGAAAGTACAAATGACTTTATTGGTCAAACAATGTAATCAGTGCCTATAAATGTTTATGTCAAAACTGTATGCTCAAGACAATAAAATTAGAAAAATATTCCTTTTATTTAAAGAAACCTTTGCTCATTAAACTTTGTTCTCTGGGGGGTTATTAGTTTTTGTGGGGGCTGGAGCATATAGATTTTAATTATATCCGAAAGTAATCTAAAACCTACATAGTAGAAATCTTAATGTCTATAGAAATGTTGCATTTACTGGTTTAGCCTGTTTATTAAATTCAGGTTAAAAATAATATTCATTAATCAGTTTTTTATATACACATATAGAAACTGTTGAATTGATGTATGCCTTGTATAAATTTTCAACAATAAATTATAATATCTATTCACAACGATGCTGATAATCATGGAAGTTATTAATCATTGATTAACATTGTCCAATGCCATCTGTCCTAAGCCCAATTTCTTTTTTTTAGCAAAGATTTTATTGGCACATAATTCATGTAGCATGCAATTCAACAGTTATGAGTGTTATGATCATTACCACAGACAATTTTAGAACATTTTCTTCTTTCTTCTTCTTGTTGTTATTAACTCCCTATTCCCCCCAACTTCTTCTGCCATACCACCAAGCAACTATTAGTTCAGTTATTGTCTCTAACAATGTACTATACTAGATTTTGTATACAGAAAAACATGAAAACAAAAACATACCAAAAAATCTAACAACAATAATAAAATAAAGCAGAGGCAACCCTTAACAGAAAAGGAAGTAGAAAATATTTAAAAACCTGGACCAAATATACATAATCCCCATTTCTTTTCTCCCATCTACGTGTACACCTTCATAAAGAATAAAACATGTTGAATCCATCTTACAGTCATATACTATCGAAAAAATTCCTTTTATATTGTTAAAAAAAAACCACAATGCTGAATAAACATGCTATCAAAAGCTAGACAAGAACGACAGACTATTGATAATGACAACTAATACAGTGATACCCTGCACGGAAGTAAAGGAGAAGTGAAATACTGTTCTATTAGGCAGGTGACAAATCATGCTGAGCAGAAAAACTTTTTATTGGACAGAATGACACAATATAGAAAAGACAATTTCACAACAACAACTACCAGCGCTGATCCCGCTTCAAGTCTGTGAAGTAAGAAGCGTGAGGGTGCAGCATCACCCTTTCAAACACTCTAGGCAGGAATGAAAAGGTTAAAGAATCTGCTTGAAGTCATAAGACCAGAGAGTGTTTGGGACAAAAAGGGATGCAGACTAGGTCCTAATTTTTATTCTGGGGATCTTCTACTTCTGAAAGGACCGGCAACTCTGGGAAAAGCTCCCCGCCAACATTCTTAATTAAGATATAAAAGAAAAAGACCTGGCAGTCTACACCCTGTAGGGGTGAACAACCTACTTACAAAAGCTAAAGCCCAAGAAGGAACATTTAAAACGTAGTTTCTAGCAGCTCTCACATTTTGACTCACTCAAATAACCTACCACAAACCCCACTTATGGTGGGGCTTTTTTTTGTTTTTTGCAACATCTGGCACTATTGGGTAATTGCTGGGCTATACACTACAAGGTCAGTAATTCAAATTTACTAGCAGCAATTTACTCTATACTGGCCTCACCCCTACATAGACTTCCTTGGAGTATAATCAAAACCATGGCAGTGGGTTTGATTTAGTTTGTTTTTATTTTTAATTTGATCATTAGTCATATAAATTACATAGTGTTGTAAACTGCAGTTTTCTAATGTTAGTTTTTTTTATGCCAGCCCCCATAGACAAATATTGGTTATATAAAGTGTTTGAAAATGAATGGCAATAACAATGAAAACTGGAGAAATAAAAAGAGATATTAGACTTAAGTTAGAATTCAGTTACAACAGAGTTGTCAAAACACAACCCTGTAAGAAAGCAGACTACCTGTATTTATTATACAATATCTTAGTGAACTACTCAATTTGTCAACCTCTGGTGGCTTTTGCTTTTTTTGTGAAGCAAAAAGCATTGTCATCAGGATTTCAAGTGCTAACAAGGTCACTCAAAGGGAACATGTTGCAGCACAGCATCCAGAACCAGAGCAGACCTTAAAAGAAAAAAAGGTAAAGGCTGCCCAGTTCTGAGGAACAAACCACTGAAAACCTTATGAATAGCATTGAAACACTTTCAAATGTGGTGCCTGCAAATTTAGAAAACACTCAAAATAAGACTGGGTTTTATAATTTCACATATCTATTCAATCTGTTTGTGAGCAAATAATCCAAGAAACTGAAATTTACAAAAAAAAAATAGAATCAGGATTGTAGGGAGTCTTATTAATATATATTGTCATAAAGTTCTTAAATATCAGCTTTGATTGATAGCAGTGAATTTGGCTGTTTTGGGTTTGATCCTTCATGAAAAGAAGTGCTGGTAGTACAGTAGGTTTAACCCTCTGTAAACTAATGAAAAGTTCGTGTTTCAAACCCATCACCCAAACTATAGAATGAGCATGCAGTTGTATGCTCCTGTGGAGATTGAGTGTGTTCTGTAAGGTCACTGTGAGATGGAACTGACTAAACGGAAATGGGTTGATGTTGATCTTAACTAAATGGAGCACTGGTGACATAAAGGTTTAGCACTGTAGTATAAATTCGAAGGTTGGTTCAAATCCCATAACACTCTGCTTGAGAGAGTCTAAGGCCATTAAATCCTGTGGAGCAGTTCCGCACTGCCTTATAGTATCTCTGAGCTGATATTAACTAGAGGGTAGTGAGCTTTTTGTTTTATCTTAAGTAGAGATCTTTCAGTGCAAGATATGACAAAAATTAATAATTTAGAAATGATCAAGTTTTCATGAGGGAGTGAGGAATGAGGGGGGAGGATAAAAAAAATGAGTTGATACCAAGGGCTCAAGTAGAAAACAAATGTTTTGAGAATGATGATGGCAACAAATGTACAAATGTGCTTCACACAATGGATACATGGATTGCGATAAGAGTTGTACAAGCCCCCAATAAAATGATTTTAAAGAAAAATGATATTAAATCATACACACACACACACATATATATATATATATATATATATATATATATATATATATTCATGCCCATCACACTCTGTCTTTGGGAAAGGCAATCTTTATTTCAAGCATCCTGAAAAGAGCCCCATGATTATGCACAGAGAGAGGGGGGCATATCCCCAGTGGTGTGTCCATTTGGCGTGGTCTTAGTTGGGATCTCTCCTAAGCCTGTCCATTGCCCAACAATAACCAGCTTCCTTTGTGGGTTGAAATAAGCAGGTCAGCATGAAGAGCATTTGTTACCGAAAACACACTACTGTTTCAGGCAAAGAGGACACCCTTAGCCAACATTGAGGGATCCACTAAAATATTAAATAAGTGTATTGAGAATCACATTAACTCAACAGGTTCCTTCATATTTCCACATGCTTAAAAGGAGTCACAGAGATTTCATTCATGTTTAAGCAACTGAGTTGGTAATAATTCTGTCTCAATCTTCTAACAAGTGGGTTACATTCAATGCTTCCCCCAGAGCCAATTGTAAGGTTATTTCTTAGGTGAAGCAGTGCTTTGGACTGACATCTGCAATAGTTGCCTAATAAAAGAAATTTCCGTGTAACACATGCTGATACCAGAAAAAGATGGGGGGAGGTGGGTAGTAAATATCCTTACTGGAATTGAAAAAATGAGCGAGAGAAAACAGCAAAAAGAAGATACTGCTAGGCTCTTATAAACCAACCACACACCAAAGAGTACTCTAGATTCACAAGAATGTAAGTGGCATAAGGAACATTCTCCTTGTTGCTGTGAGATGCTCTCAAGTCAATTCCAACTCATAGCCGCCCTGTGCACAACAGAACAGAATGTGGCCCTTTCCTGAACCATCCACACAAATGTTATGCTTGGTTGGTAGCCACTATGTCAATCCATCTCAGTGAGGTTCTACTTCTCTGTGGCTTCCTCATCTACTTTACTTATCATGCTATCCTCTCCAAGGACAGTTCTCTGTTAATAACCCATATAATTTATGTAAGACCAAGGGTCACCATTCCGACTGCGCAGGCACATTCCAACTGATCCAAGATCGACTTGTCTGTACCTCTGGCAGTTCATGGTATTATAAACAGTCTCTGAAAGCACAGTTCAAATTCCTACATTCTTCTGTGTTCTTCTGACTTCTATACCTAAATGTATTCAATTTTATTTTAAAAATAGACAATTCTGGTGTCACAAATATGTATGATAAATGAAAAACAAAATACTCACAACTGAACCAAAAGGTAACAAATAATAAATGGGGAAAAGAGAGGAGTTGTCAAGGATTTCATCTTACTTAGATTCACCATCAGTGCTGATGGATTTTAATGTCCATTAAAATCAACCCATATAAATACAAAAATAAAAAATCACATGATCATATCAATAGATGCAGGAAATGCATTTGACAATATCCAAAACTCATTTCTGATAACACTTAATAAAATATGAACAGAAGAGAAATCCCTCAACATAATAAAGACATATATCAAAATATAACATCATGCTCACCAAAGAAAACTGAAAATATTTTTCTCTGAGAGTAGGAACTAGACAAGGATGCCTCCTTTTACCAGACTTGTTCAACATTTTTTTGAAAGTCTTAGATCATTAAATAACAAAAAGAAATCAAAGATATACAATTTATGGAAAAGGAATGAAACACTATTTGCATATGATTTTTATCATGTGAACCCTAAGAATTCCACAAAACAAACAACTGAATGGTATGGGAAAATACCAAAATACCAAACTAACAAGAAGGCATCTGTTGAATTCCTATATATTAACAAAGAGAATGCTGAAAGAGACATCTAAAAAAACACTGTTCATAATAATCATGTAAAATGTGAAATACTTAGGGATAAAGCTAACCAAAGAAACAAAGGACCAACTGATGAAGATTATTACAAGAAATCAAAGAGATCTACACAAATGGGAAAATATCCTGTGTTCATTAATAGGAAAAGAATATTATGAAAATGTCAGTTACTGCCTAAAGCAATCTACCAATACAACGTAAATCCAATCCAAATCCCCACTCCATTCTTTAAGGAAATGAAAAAATCTAATTACTGACTTCTTACGGAAAGAAAGAGGCCCAGGAGAAACAAAGAATGTCTCCGAAAGAACAAAGCAGGAGATCATTACCTGATTTTAGTGCACTTCTCTTCCTTACACAACCACAGAAATAAAGAAGAAAAATACTGGTGCTGATACAATGATAGATACATAGAGGTATGTAAAAGAATAAAATCATCCAGAAATAAAAGCACCCACTACAGGCAACTGATTTTTGACTAAGGACCAGAAAACATTAAATGGGAAGAAAGACCCTCGGAACCAAAGGGTGCTGAAAAAACTAGATGTCCATCTACAAAAGAATGAAACAAGATCTAAATCTGGTCTCATGCACAAAAATGAACTCAACATTGATTCCAAACCTAAATATAAACCACAGAGGCATAAGGATCATCAATAAGAAAATCGTGACAAGCTTAGGGTTCTAATGCAGAGCATACACAGATAGGAAATATAATAAAGTAAGTACACAGAGAGAAAGACAAAATACGTTCCTGAGATCTCTGAAAAATAAAATTTAAGCAAATCAAAAGCCCTTATCAGAAGAGTAAAACGAGAGCTCACAGATTGAGGGGAAATATCTTTAGCAGTGAAACAATGGACAGGACCATATTAAATCTATATAATTTTGTAACATTGAAATAAGGGGAAAAAAACAAGTAATGCAATTAAAAAATGCATGATGAACATGACTAAACAACTCTCTAGGGAAGACACTTACTTGATTAATAAGGACATGAGGTAATTCTTATCACCTCTAGCCATCAAGGAGCTCCAAATGAAAACAATCATGAGAAGTCACCGTACACCCACAACAATAGCCCAATTCAAGAAAACAGAGAACAAATGTTGGAAAGTGCGGAAAACATTGGACTCTTACAAATTGCTAGTGGGCTTATAAACATGTAAAATCATTTAGAAAGTACTATGGAACTACATAAAACACCAGAAAATAGAAATACCATAGCACCCAATAGTACCTATGCTGGGCATATATTCCAAAGAAGAGAAAAACATGAGTATGCCCTTACATGTTAATTGTGTAGAGTTCATAAGAGCAAGAAACTGTAAACAGCCTAAAAACCAGTAAGTAGAAGAATGTGTTAAGAAACTCAGATACATACACACGACGGAATACAATGTATTTATGTGAATTCACTACTACAAGGATAAACACAAGGACTAAATCAGGAATCTGCTCTCAGGTCATGTAATCTTCTAATCTGATCTCCCAAACAACAAGGTAGTAAATCTGCCTAGTGTTCAGGAACCACATATCATCCTCTCTTTGTTTGTTTGTTTTTTTCTTTTTGTTTTTTTGTGCATCACTGCCCTCGGGTGGTAGTGGGAGGTACTCAGCACTTCTCCTGAGAGTAGCCGCTGGATTTGAACTGTGGGCCACAGTCCAGCACTCAACCATTTACACCACCTGGTTTCAACATCATCCTCTTTTTCATACATCTCAAAAACCAGTATGATAGAGGAGGTTTCACTTCAGCTGAAGTTAGTTTCTCAAGATGAGTGGAGGGAGAAGGCCAAACATTTGCTACCATATGACATTGTTTCAAGGTCACCCCAAATCAAGAGATACTCTCACACAAGTGATTAGTGAACCTTACCATAATCCAAGTCAACGTGAACTGCGGGACATTTCCTACCATCATGAAAAATGTTTCTAAAATGCTTATATAGAATATAAGGGAAAAATAAGCTTGGTGGCATGTTCTTTATTAGACACTCTTAACATAGGTTCTTTCCAGTCCTTTATTGACCTAGGCCCCATTCCATAGACACCTAGGATTTTAGACGCTGTCCTTTTGAGACCCCCAACATTCTTCATAGATCACACCAGAAGAACCTCAGTTAGCAAACTGAGATTTACCATAAACTTGCCAGTAGCACATTTAAGAAACCAATATACTCCTGTGGGATTAAGTCTGAAATACTCTAGGATGAGAAGAAGCACAAGAGAGCAATCCCAAGGTTATACAATTGGGTCTTATGAGACTCTAGTTTGGATAGCTTGCTTCAAGGGTGCCTGATGAGTGGTGATCTGGGATCATTATATTTTACTATTTTAATATGCTCTTTGATTATCTATGGCATGTATTAGTCTAGTGGGCATGGTCTGGCCCATGAGTGGGTGATAGTGAAAGTTTTGCCCTATATCCAACCCTCAATGTGCATATAAATAGCATCTAGTGTTCACATCATGTCCGAAGCTTTTAATCTGTACAAGGCAAAAATTAATGCATTGTTGAATGAAAAGTCAGCCTATACATGTATAATTTCCTTTTCTCAACAATGTTGTAAATTTTATACTACTGGCTAAACTAATGGTATTATCAATATATTTACCTTATGCCCCATGGGGATGATTTTTTAGTGTAGTTTATCATAACATTATAATGATACAAAAGTGAGCCATAGACATGAATGAATGACTTTTGAGTTTTCACATAATTGTAACCTTAACCCTAAGGACAACTCATTTTATTGACATGGCTCTACTCAATAGACAACCTCAGGAAGAGATCATTGATGATTTGGATGCTATAACTCAATAAACTTAAGTGAACTAGCTACCTCCCATCTATCAGAAAGAATAGCATCTGCTTTAAATAGCATTTAAAGCCTTGTCTTAAAAGAAGTAACCATCTAAGTGAGGCATCAACTAAGAACAACACATAGAAGTACAACAGTCTATGTGACATAAGGGCTGTTAAAAATAAACACAAACCTGAGAAGGGAATTGTATGAGGGCTTAAATTCTGAACACCAGGTTTGCAGAGAGCTATGGATGACAGTGAAAGCCCCAAATCCTTCTAGAATCCTCCCAGGAATTAAGCCTTTGGTAAACCCTCTCTGGTTATAGTCCCAGGATGTGAACAGCCTTGCTATCAGAAAGACAGCATTGTAAACTAGGTTATGATGGGCTAAAATGTAATACCTTATGACTTGATCTGTCTTTTGACCAATTTAAAGCAGTATCCATTTTAATTTTTTCTGCTTTCCTTGATTGAAGTTTTTCTTTGTTTTGTTTTGTCGTTGTCCTTGGGTTTTTGTTTTGTTGCTGTTGTTTTTGGTTTCTTTTGTTTGCATCATGGTTCTGTTTTTATGGTTTTCTTTATATGAAATTCAAGATGGGTAAAACTAAAGAGTCAGTAGCTAAATTAATGATTATCTAGAGGCATTGCAGAGAGAGTAGGGGAAAATGAGAAGCTACCAGTTAGTTCAAGATAGAAAAAAATTCTGATTTTCATGATTACACAGCCCTTCTTAATATAAATGAACTATTAAATTACTTGATATGTAAGTTTCATGTCAATGAAACTTTTTTCATAAGGTATCATAGTCTTTGAAACCCACAGAGGCTATTCTACCTTGTCCTATAGGATATATGGGTTGAAATCAACTCTATGGCAATGAATCTGGGGAGAGTTGGTTGGTTGGTTTTAGTATTCTTTCAGATTTATTTTTTAAACTTTAACAGTTTTATTGGCACATCACCCACATATAATAAAATTCCATAGTTCAATAATAGCAATAAGATTTGTACAATCATTATTACCAAAATCAATTTCAGAGCATTTTCATTTTTCTTATAGTTAATATTATTAGCTCTCCATTTTCCTTGAACGTCCCCTAATGAAAACACCTCCCAAAATGAAAACAAAGTCCCTACTACCAAGTCAATGCTGACACATTAGCAACCCTATGCCGCAGGCCAGAACTGCCCCTGAGTTTCTGAGACTGCATCCCCCTTCCTTTTTAAAAAATAATCTGTTTTATTGGACAAAATCCAAATATCATACAATTCCAAAGTTCAATCTTACCATGAATTGTTATACAATCATTACCATAATCAAGTTTAGAACATTTTCATTTTTCTTGTACTCTTTGTTATTGGTTACCCATTTCACCCCCTACCTCCCCAGTCATAAGCTAAAGAACCATTAATTCAGTTACTGTCTCTGTAGGTTCACTAATTCAGGATTTCATGAACTGGAAAACATAAAAAGAATCTAAAAAGTTAACAATGAAATAAACAGAAAAACCTCAGTTGAAAAGAAAACAAAATATTAAAAACTAGAACAATTTTAAAATGAGTCAAAAGGGAGATCAAGTTATATGATATTAGATTTTAATCTATCTATATCATAAATCACTTTCCAATGCATGCTGCATGATAGTCAAACTATTTACATCCCTAGACAGATGTTTAGCAAGGATTTACAAGATGTTCAGCAAGGATTTACATTTATTTCCAGTTCACTGTTTTTTTAACTGTCAATTTCTAGATGTGTCCAAAAAAGGGATAAAATAGATATTACATTCTAACCATTCAAAACAGGTGTTGCATTTGCAATCTACTCTTATTGCCTCTATAATACTCTGTCTCATGACCAGGATCCACAACGGTCAAAGAGAAGTCACCATATTCAATTTAAAGGGTAGATCCTGTAAATGGATTTTGTGATCCCACTGTCATCCGTACCCTTTTGCAATGCAGGAGTTCCCAATATCAGCTCTGATACCATTCTCTCTTTTGGGTTTGGATTATATTACTTACTGTCTTTGGACCACACAGGCTGGTATACTTCTTTCATGTGGACGTAGCTGACAGCTCATTTATCTGACTGCTTGCTTAAAGACACGCTTTCAAAGCCCAAACACTGTTATATCTGATAGCCAGGCACCATCTTCTTTCTTAACCACATTTTGCTGTAGCATTCATATCTTTTTTATTTTGGGGCATCACTGCCTCTGGTGGTCGTGGGAGCTACCCAGTGCTACTCCTGAGAGCTGCCGCTGAATTTGAACCGCCTAGCCCGCAGGCTGTAGTCCCACACTCAACCACTTTTGCCACCAGGGCTCAGCCCAGTAGCATTCATATCGCAGTGGCCTCTTCATGAGGGAATGTATCAATCAGGTCCATGTTGTAAGATTTAATTGTTCATAGACTGGGACTAGAAGTAAGTGTGCACCCCAAGTCCATTCATATATCTATGGTTTATAAAAAGCCTCTGGTTCACCTTAGAAACAACATTGGTTTTTGTTGTTGTTGTTGTTGTTGTAAGCGTTAGCAACCATCTCCTAGGAGTGTAAGATCATTCTGTTGATACTGCCACTAATTTATTCAATGGTCAAAAAAATTAAAATATAATTAAGAAGAGGAGATTTGGCAAGTGTAGGCTGGTTATAAACTGCAATGCATATGGATCGTTGACTTGTATTAGATCCTTAAGTGACTGGACATTGTTTACACAAACAATGAGGGTTGGCAATAAGGTAAAACATTCAATAATATCCATTATCACTGGCAGATCCAAGCCTACCAGAATAATCTATATTGAATAAAGCAAGAGGGACATTGAAGTTGTAAGTATATGGTATTTTGGTGATTGCTAATTCTTTCCCCTTGATGCAGCTGTCTTCTGCTCCTTCTTACACCATGTAGTTTTGGCCTCATGGACACAGTGTTTAAAGTGCCAGTACCCTGTAGTACATGGCCTTAGCCTGGGCCAACATGGCCTTAGCCTGGGCCAACATGGCTCACTAGGACTCACTAAAACCTAGGTCTTATGTCCTGTTTTAGGAATATAGTACCAAGCATATTCTCCACTTGGTTTCCATATAAATGTTGCAAGTGTTTTTTTTTCTATTAGTAGGCTGGTATTTCCCATTTTTCTACCAACAGTAATGGACTTTCCTTTGAGATTTGCATGTTCTTCTCCCCAGATCTTGGCTTTACTATCCCATCAGGATCACTTGTCACTCAGGAAGAGCTGACTTTGTTTGTGAAATGGTAAGCTCCCTCTACTCCAATCTTAAAATTCTGTTCTCATTAAGTAAAGCCTCCTCTGTCAAAAGGGTTTTTAAGATATATCTATAGAGAGATATAGATATAGATATACACACACAAACACACTCACATACACACATACATATATATGGTGCTGCATGCTTCACCGACACTAAGCAAGCTCTTTATTGCATTGTTTGGGAGACTGGATTAGCAGACTGTAAACCTGGCTGCAAAGTTTGCCTTCATTTTGGTGTTTTTCCAGTAGGATTAGGCACACACAATACTTATTCTTTTGTGATTGCCGACTTCACTCAGCATAATGGTTGGTACATATCACCAAGTCATGACATGCTATGTGGTTTCACTGCTATTTTTAGGGATGGGTAGTATCCCCTTATGTGTATATATCAAAGACTTTTTATCCATTCTTCAACTGAAGGAATTTGGTCTGTTTCCAACTTCTTGCTAGTGTGAACTGTGCTGCAATTAACAAGGAAGAGCAATGTCAATTCATGCTCTGTTTCTTATTTCTTTAGGGACTATGTCTAGCAATGCTATTGCTGGGTCATTTGGTATTTCTATTGCCAGTTATTTTGGATACCATCATATAGGTTTACACAGTGGTTGTGCTTATTTATACAGCTTTGGATTTTAGATAGCATTTTCATTCAGGAAATTAGCCAATGGAGTCCTGGCAAAGCAGTGGCTACATGCTGGGCTGCTAACAGTAAGCTGATTCGATTGAAACCACCAATCACTCTCTGGGAGAAAGACATGCCTTTCTACTCTTGGAAAGAGCTCAAGTCTTAGAAACCCACAGGAGAAGTTGTCTGGTGACTACAGCATCTCCAGGAGTCACAGTTGACTTGATGGAAGCTATGAAGGTAGGGCAATACATAAGGACACACAGGACATATAAGAAAGTAGGGGAAATGTAAGTTCAGTTTTGAACTAAGCGAAGGCTTTACAAAGTTCATAGGATAATAGCAAACAAATAGGAACATGCCAAATACCCAAAAGGGAGTGAATGGATAAATAAACTTTACCATGCAACATTAAAGAATAATGATGCATCTGAGAAAAAGCTTATAACAAAAATGAGCTGGGAAGACATTATGCCTAGTGAGATTCTTACTTGCTGACAGAAAGTCTATTCTCATTCTTAGAGGCTTTATAGGAGAGAGTACAATTGTGCCTTGGGCATCCAAATGTGTAAAGGAAGAAAGCAGAAAGCCTCAAGCTTGTTGCTCAAAAGGGCTGCTGGTTTGAACTGCTGGCTATGGTTAGCAGTTCAATTGGTAACATAGTAGCTACCAGTGCTCACCTAAGTGAAATCAGTAGGTCACAAAAATTATGTTAGATGTATGCTTTAAAAAATTAAGAAAAGGTTCTCACACATTTAAAAATATATTTTTCTTTAATGGTTACCAGGTATGGATGGGTAGGAAGGAAAGGAGGGAAAGTCACCAACTCTATGTTAAGATAGGAGAAAGAACAGGCTTCTTATTCTCATAAATTGTTACAGTCTCAAAAACCCACAGGGGTACACTGGGCTATAAAGTAACAGTTATTTGGAATCAACTCAGTGGCAGAAAGTAAGTGAATGAGTGAGTTTAAGTGCTAATTTATATGAAGGGGAAGGAAACATACAATAACAGGAAGATAAGCAAAGTAATAATAATAATAATAATAATAATAATAATAATAATAATGGAACCAGGAGAAGCTATTAAATGGGTTGTAAGATTAAAAAGCAAAGAAAGCAACTATTGTTATATACACTATCCTGCAAAAGTAGTGATCTTCAAGTAGATGTTCTGAAAGAAATACAAGCTAAACTGATGTGGGAAGGAGAGTGGTAGTCATTCAAAAATACATGTATGGATTTGACAGGGAGGAGTTTTATATGCACATTTACCTTTGCTGTAATTATGTCCATGAATGTCATAGAGTATAGAGGGAACAGTGTTATGAAACCTTCTTAGATATGCCAGACAACTTGACAGAATGAGTTGATAGACCTGGGGACTCAAGGAACACCAAAGTAAATTGAGATAACAGTTCAATGTTTGACATCCTACTTTGGTAAATAGCCTCTTGGGTTTAAAGCTCTTGAGCATGCATCTAAGAGGTAGCCATTGTGCGCAGTGTACACAGGCACAAGTAAAGAAAGGCGGAGCTGATGGAAAGACACATTTACATAATTAGTCCAGTGGACTAATGAACAAGATGAACAGCAGTCTCTACAACCCTGAGAGCAGAAGAAATTGATCACTACCAGCTTCTCTGAAACACCAGATAACACTAATTGATCCTGGATAGAATGAGAGAAAATATATGCAACAAAGCCCCAAATAATAGAGATCCGCTTCATAGGTTGGCTGGATCCAGGTGGATTTCCAGGGTGAGGGCCCTTATTCACTCTGCAGGTCTGAGATGACTCACCCCTGTGATAGTAAACCCAACCATTTCTGATTAAAGGGCAACATGAACCCAAAGACGAAGTTCAGAAGGTTAGGAAAGGTGGAAGAATGGAAACAGGAAACATAGGGCTGATAGGGAATAAATGATGGCACATTGGGCTAATTATATCATATGAGTTCAAGCAAAATATGCATAAATTGTTGAATATAAAGTTAATGATCTACTCTGTAAACCCTTAACTAATTCATAAAAAAAGATTTTTTGGAAAAATTTTAAAGACTTAATTGCAAAACAATTTCGAAAAAATTAAATGACAAAAGAAGTATTGCTATAACCATGTAAGCTCTCTTGCAGAAACAACAAATCAAAAAGCTCCTTAGAAGGATGGCAAGAATTCATAATATATACATATACTTTGGAAATGTTATCACAAGACCTGTCCCAGGAAAAGAACATCATGCTTGATAGGAGATCAGCCAAAAAAAAAGGAAGTTCGGAGAGGTGCTTTGACACAGTGACTAAAAATTGGGGCTCAAACATATCAACAATGTGACAATTTAACAAGACCAGACAGTTTCATTATGCATATATAGCAGTAGTCAGAACTAATTTAACAATACTTAAGAACAGCAACAGCAAAAATATTTTATGAAAGCAATTAGGAAATTTGCAAATTTCATTAGATATCAAAATCACTCAAATTATCATTATAATTTGGAATTATCAACATATATATGAAAGATTTCCCAAAGTGGACAGCAAGGTGTGCTAAATGTGTGACTGAGAATTAAAATAGTACTTATCGTTAGAAGGAGGAAGAGAGTCAGACAAAGGCCTATTTTCAAATGGAAAGCCAGGAGGAAGGATGTAATGGAAACGAAGAGGGCACTTTTTTTCTAATTAAAAAAGTTATAGAGGAGATAAAAGTAAACCTGGTAACTATTTTTAATAATAGACATATTTATACTGTATATAAAACATTCCTAATGATTAATATAACCCTGAACTATGGTAGTATACCTCCTTAAAGAGATCATGAAACAGGAAAAGCCACACTAACTCATCATTAAATCTCGAACACTGACAATAAAACATCAGATGGCACCACAGAAAGGTTGCAATTGGAATAATGAAAGTCTGTCCTACGCTTGGCTTATGTATTCCACACCTGGCCCCAAATCATCCGAGGATCCAAAGCTAAATCATATCTGTAACACAACCTGCAAAGGATTCTGGAAAATGCCATTGTTTGGTTCCTATCCTTTAAAGTAAGGAAAGAATAAAAGAAGGAGGTTAGGTGCAAAGTCATATTATGCCTAACTATGTCTAACTTTGATATAGAATCCTTGTATACTACGAGTATAAAAGCACCCCCAGCAAGCAAGTGAGGAAAATCAGAAAAACCTTGTGTTTTTAATGTCCCAAATATATAAACAAGCAATTGATAGAAGGGTATGTCCAAATAACTACAATAAAAACATATAAATATTTCCTTAAAAATATCAGTCATCAGATAGATAGATAGATAGATAGATAGATAGATGATAGATAGATAGATAGATAGATAGATAGATAGATAGATAGATAGATGATAGAAAAAACTTAACAATGTATACCTCTTTTTTCTCTCTGGTGAAAATTAGACAAAGTCAATGTGATATGCTAATGGAGCAAAAAATGGGTAAGATATTTAGGAAATTAGATAAAGAACTTAGATAAATTTAGTTCTTATATACACACCTGAATATACTACTCAGAGGGATTCTCATGAAGGATCCTTAGGATTTAGGAATATTCACCACTATGTTTGTTAATAGTGGTAAGATCTAATGGGAGATTTAAATAATTCTTATGAAGTATGAGGAATTGATCTAGGACCATTATTACATTATACACCTCTAGGGGTCAGTATTCAAATGTAATAAATGGTGAATGGTGCCCCCTGGTGTTCTATAACCAGACTGAGCTCTCATTAATTTTTTTTACTCATCAAATTACTTTTATTGGAGGCTCTTACATCTCTTGTCACAATCCCTACATTCATCTAGTGTGTCAAGTACATTTGCACATATACTGCCATCATCATTTTCAAAGCATCCTCTTCCCACTTGAGCCAACTGATATCAGTTCCCAATTTCTTCCTCCTTTCTCCCCCACCTGCCACCCCTCACGAACCCTTGATAAATTATAGATTATTGCTTTCATACCTTTCATCGTCCTCTGTCACCCCTCACCTACTTTTCCATTGCTCGTCCCCCTAAGAGGGGGTTATAAACTGATCCTTGTTATCAATTCCCCTTTTCTCCCCCCCACTCTCCCCTAATCCTCCCGATATCTTTACCTCATTGCTGGCCCTGGGGAGGGGGAGAGGGGTGTATCTATTCTGAATTCCCTGCGTTGTGGGCTCTTGTCTGCAGTAGTGTGCATATTGTCCTCTAATCCTATTTGTAAGGTAGAACTGAGGTCAAGATAGTGGCAGGGAGGAAGTATCAAAGAACTGAAGGAAAGATGTGTGTTTCATCAGTGCTACACCCTAACTGGCTCCTTTCTTTCCTGTGACCCCTTGTAGAGTAATGTCCAATTGTCTACACATAAGCATTGGGTCTCCACTCCATGCTCCTCACCCCCATGCCCATTCACCGTGGGTATGATTATGTTCTGGGTCTTAGATGCCTGGTACCTGATCTCATTGACGCCTCATGATTCACAGGCTGGTGTCTTTCTTCCATGTTGGCTTTGTTGCTCCTTAGCTAGATGACCACTTGTCTATCTTCAAACTTTTAAGACCCAAGAGGCTATATCTTTTGATAGCTGGGCACCACTAGAGTGCTTCACCACATTTACTATAATCTCATTTTGTCTTCAGCGATCGTGTCAGATAGGTGAGCATCACAGATGGCCGGATTGCTATTACAAATGTTCTTGTGTTGAAGAAGTACTGGAATCAAGACCCAAAGTCCATCTGCAACCTTAATTCTTAACATATAGATATGAGTGCATAATTCTATTCCATATACATATATGTGCATGTATATGTGTGTATAAATACTTTTAAAATACAACATATAGCCATAACAAGCAATGACTTTGACCACTGTGATTTTTAGACTTACTGTCAACTTGTCTGAGCCAGGATTCTCAGATGTTTGGCAGTTAAGACCTTCCCCATGATGTAATCTAATAAATCCCCTCTTCAGGACAAATTTGGCTAGTGCCACAGTTGAGTGCCCAATATGCCAGCAACCAAGACCAATATTAAATCTTTGATATGGTACCATTCCTTCAGGAGATCAAACTCGTGGCAAGCTGATTTCATAGGACCACTTTCATAATGAAAAAAGCAGCATTTTATTTTTGCCAAGTAGACATTTACTATGGATATGGATATACTTTTCCTATAGATAAGTATAAGCTCAGACCTCTCTGCAGAGAACATGCAGGAAAGAAGAAACTGGAGAAACATATTCTAAAATTTGAAAGACAACACTTGCAATTGAAGAATTGTTATTCCAGCAAAGCTTTCCAGCAAATTTGAATGAGAAGTGAAAGTGTTATTATATACAGAAACAGTTAGAGAATTCATAAATACATAACCAGCATTACAAAAAATACTTTCCAGTTTGTTATGGACAGAAAGTCAATAACCTCAGAACACAAACACGAGACCACCACAGGGTATAATACTACACTGAAATCAACACATTGAAAACCGTATCCAAAATATTATAGATCCCAAAGAGAAAAGAACTCAAGAATAAATTCTTCATACACACACACCACCATACAAAGGAGAACAGAATATAACAAACTCAAATGGTATGAGAAAACAGCAACTAATCCACATTTGGATTCAATTACATTGAATGTTAATGGCTTAAACACACCTATTAAAGTATTAAACCTATTAAAACACACCTACTAAAAAGTATCACACTGAATTATGCAACAAAATCCATCAATCTGTTATCTTCAGGCACACCTCAAAAGCACAGACCAAAATAGATTGACAGTCAAAGAACAGCAAAAAATTTACCAAGATAATGGCAAATAAAAAGGTGGGGAGTGGTGGTGGTAATACTAATCTCTGACAAAATAGACCTCAACACAGATGATATAGCAAGAGATAAGCATAGGTATTACATAAGGCTCAAGAAACGGACAGTTCAGGGCTGAACCCCGGTGGTGTAAGTGGTTGAGTGCGGGTCTGTGGCCTGTGGGCTTGGTGGTTCAAATCCAGCAGCAGCTCTCAGGAGCAGCGCTAGGTAGCTCCCACAACCACCAGAGGACAGTGATTCCCCCCCAAAAAAATGGATAAAAAAAAGAAAAGAACACATCAAGAATCCATAGCCATAATAAGCATATATGCATCCAATGAAAGATCCTCAAGATTTGCCAGCTAAAGCTTGAAAGAGATATAGAGAGAAATGATTGGATTAGTAATTATAGTCAGTGATTTCAATACATAGCTGTAAAAGAAAGAATAAAAGGAAAGAAACTCAATAAAGATACTCAAGAGCAGAGCAACACAATTGAACAACTCAACCTCTGAACAAGTGTGTGGTGTTCGTAGCATTTGACTTGTATCTTCATATGGCACTCTTTGAGTGATTTGATGAAATGATTTTAGTCAGGGCTTGCATTAAAAAGTGATTTCACTTTTTGGCACAAGCTAGAAATGTCACATTTATTTGAATGAGTGATTTGTGTTCAAAAGTAACCTCACCTGTGCTGTTTATTTTA